>SJYV01025301.1:250414-285326 GCA_006410875.1 Neotragus pygmaeus
TGGACAGAGGAGCCTGGTGGGCTACAATCCAAAGAGGCTGGAGCTGAGACCTGCAAGTGAGGAGTTAACTGGCGAAAAGGCCCTGAGGGATGGGCAGCTTGGGAAGTGTATGGGTCTCAAGCCCGGAGGAACTTGGAGGCGCTCGGTGTGAAGGAGAATCAGGTACGGCTGAAATATGGGGAAACTGAGGCTCGGAAAGGTGAAGCAGCCTGTCCAGTGGGGCTAGCCACTTGGCCAGATGGGGGCTGAATTGCTGAGGGGTTCCTGGGGGAAGCTGAGGTTGTTTGAGCGACGTGGCAGAGGTCAGAGTGGAGCTGGGCCGCTCTTCCCAGCCCTCTCAGCCTCCCCCTGCGAGGGTGCTTCCCGCTGAGAGAGACCGAGGAGTCACAGAAGGTTCCAGAGAAGGGCAGACCCACAGTGCTCCCCTGGCCGGCCGCGCCCCAGGCCTTCCCGGCACTGGCACGGAGTGCTGGCCACCTGCCTGCCTGCTGAGGCGGAGGCCAAAGCTGACTGACTCCGCTGGCCCGGCGTGTCGCCACCCTCTGCTGACACTGGACCGGGCAGGGGCAAAGGCGGCCGGCCGGCTGTTGGGGGTCGACAGTGGGCAGGGGCGCCCGACAGCCCGCAGCCCAGGGGCCTCTAGGGACCATTCACCAGGCTGGGTTTAGGCAATGACACGTCTGCTCCTAGAGGCTGGAGGAAGGGAGGCAGCCTTAGGCTTGGAGCCCTTGGGGTGGGACTACGGGTTTGGCCACGAAGCAGAAGTTGGGCTCCTCCTCTGCCCCACGTCCCCGTCTCAAGCACTTTTGACTCCAGCACTTCATGGCCAGTGGCCATGATGACTGTCCTGGCCCTTCCCGGGTCTCCTGCCCATATACCCTCCTCACAGAGGAAGAGAGATTTATCTGGAACCACAGCCAGCGCCTGACACCCTGTCATGGCCCAGAGCCCTGAGCAGTCCCCACCCCTGTCACCTGCCTCCATGCATTCCCCTTGCCCCTGCCGTGCCCTCGCCCACGACTCAGCTGAGTGACTTGGGACTCTGAGCACGCCATGTCCCCTGGCCCCCACCCTCCGCACTTACTGTTCCCTTTGCCCAGAAATCCCTTCCCCAAAGTCTTTCCTCGGGAACTCCTGGTTTTCACCACTTGGCTCAAGCCTTGTCCTTTCAGAGACCAGGCCTCTTGTCCCACATGGGTCCTTCCTCCCCGACCAGATGGCGGCCCCTCCAGGTGGCCAGGCTGGCACCTCTTGGTCCCCCAGTCATGCCCAGCCTGAGGCCTGGCGCACAGTGGGTGTACAGCTCATGGATGTCAGCTGAGCACTGTTGAACCCATGACAGTATGTAAGGCCCAGTGACGAGGGAATGGCCTGTGCCCCCTCAGACTCCTTCCCCCAGGGATGTCTGGGCCGTTCCCCAGGCCAGGTGGCAGATGCCTCAGACCAGAGTCCAGCCCAGACCCCCACTGTGGGCCTCGCTCCCTCCTTCCCAGCTAGGAGAGGAGGTGATGGCTGCGCGAGCCCCTCTGGGGCACCGTGGGGTGCCCGGGACTGAGCCAGTGGGAAGCTGGCTGGTCGGTCTCTGTGTTTTAGCTGTGGACCCACCGGGGCTGTTTTTTGACCAACCCAATGAGAAGCCCAACTGTTTGAAAGGGATACAGTTCTTGTTCTTTAAGGCCCTGAAATTTGGGGCCGCCAGTCCATACAGAGTAATACCAACACCTACTATGTGCCTGGCCTCCTTCTTGGCACTGGACATAATGCTATTCATCCCCAAAGGGCTTTTGGAAGAATTTAGTGAAAACTGATATGTGAAAGCCTTTAGCTTTGAGCTGGCACATGGTATGCTCTCTGGGTTAGAGGAGTTCTTTCAGGTCTGTTCTTGTGTCTGTAAACGGTTGTAAGAAGCAATCATACAGGGAAGGCTGGGGTTGAGGTGGGTGGAGAGACATGGGAAGAAGGCCCCCCTGCACGCCCAGCCTGGGAGCATGTAAATCGCACCCTCTGAAACCAGCCCCCTGTTGCTCTCTGTCCTCTCCTCTACCCTGTCGCAAGGCTGACCCTCTGTGTTATTAATAGTTATGTGGTGGTGTGTAACAAATTACCCCAAAACTTAGTAGCTTAAAAAGATATTAAACATTTATGATCTCCCTCTTTCATACACACACACACACACACACANCCACAGAATATTATTATACTTAAAAGTTGTGTATTGAGGTGTGACCTATGTGTTGTGGAGTATGTGAACCTTATTGTATATATATATATTATGACTTGATTCATGTGTATTTGTACATATACTGGAAAATAATGGAAGCAACCAAGGTGTCCTTTGATGGATGAATGGCTGAACAAACTGTGGTATATCCATTTAGTGGAATATTATTCAACAGTAAAAAGAAATGAGCTGTCAAGCCACAAAAAGACATGGAGGAGCTTTAAACATAATTACTAAGTGAAAGAAGCTAGTCTGAAAAGGTTACATACTGTCTGATTCCAACTGTATGACATTCTGGAGAAGGTAAAATGGTAGAGACAGTAAAAAGATCAGTGGTTGCCAAGGATTTGAGGGGAGGAAGGGAGGGGTGAGTAGGAGGTGGAGCACAGAATATATAGGGCAATAAAACTCTACTCTATGATACTAAGCCGATGGATACATGACATTATATATTTGTCAAACCCATAGAACTTTTCAATTCTAAGAGTGAACTTTAACCTTGGACTTTAGTTAATAATAATGTATCAATATTGGTTCATCCGCTGTAACAAATGTACCACACTGAGGCAAGGTGTTAGGGGAACTGCAAGGGGGGAAGGATAAAGGATCTATGGGAACTCTGTAATTTCTGCTCAGTTTTTCTGTAAACCTAAAAAACAAAGCCTATTCATTTAAAATTTTAAAAGTAAATTAAAATGTAAATTTTTTTTTTTAAGGTAGAGGTTTCTGCTGTAGTGTTGGAGATAGGTCCCATTGGCTGTTCGGTCTGGGAAGGTTTTCTTCTCCGTGGGAGATGACCCCAGAACACATCCGTGTTTCGCTTCTGCTCCCTCTCTTCCTGCTCATTCTTATGGTGGAAGAACATCCCCCTATTACTTAAAACTCTTTCTAAATGTCATGTTTCGTGGCTCCCTAAAGTAGGAGATGATTTAGAATTCCAGTGACAGACTAGGAGCCATTCTATTCGTCCTTCTATGTTTGGAGAAAAGAATGGAGAGGGGATAATGGAGGGCTTCCCCAGTAGCTCAGCTGGTGAAGAATGCACCTGCAGGAGAACCCAGTTTAGTTCCTGGGTTGGGAAGATCCCCTGGAGAAGGAATAGGCTACCCAGTCCAGTATTCTTGGGCTTCCCCGGGGGCTTAGATGGTAAAAAATCTGCCTGCAATGCGAGAGACCTGGGTTCTATCCCTGGGTTGGGAAGATCCCCTGGAGGAGGGCATGGCAACCCACTCCAGTATTCTTGCCTAGAGATTCCTCATGGACAGAGGAGCCTGGCTGGCTGCAGTCCATGGGGACTCAAAGAGTCAAACACAACTGAAGTGACTAAACACAGCACAGACAAAGCAATGGAATCCGAGGATCTCAGGTGATGGGTATTACATTTTAGGATAAATGATTTAGAATGACAGCCTCATACCTGGTAGCGATGCATCTCAGAATCTCAGTACAGTTATCTTCTAGTGACAGAATGAGGTATGTTTATATTCTGGAAATAAATGATTATGACTCTTTGAACAGATGAGACTTAACATTTCAAGACTCTAAAAACATTAGAACCTCTAAGTTGAAAAAACCAAAGTATTCTAGTTTGATCTTTTTTTTGCCTCTTTTTTGCATAACTTTGATTTATTTTCCTTTTTTAAAAAAAATAGCTTTTAATGACAAATAACTAACATACAATAAATCGCACATAGTTAAAGTGTTCAAATTGATAAGTTCTAGCAAATGTATGTCCCCATGAAACCATCACCATAATCAAGATAATGAACAGATTTAAGCCGCCCTCTTTCTCCTGTTCCCTCTTCCCTCCTCCACACTCTACTGTTGTCCCTCCCCATCCACAGACAAGCATTTATTTGTGTTCCCTAGAATTCTATATAAATGGAATCATACATCCTCTTTATGCTTGGTTTCTTTCACTTATCATAATTATTGGGTTTTCACCTGTGTTGTAGCATGTATGAATAGTTCTTTTTTATTGTGTTGAGTAGTATTCCATTGTGTGAATATGCTACAGTTTATTTATTTACTCATTGATGGAGATTTGGGCTTATTTCCAGTTTGGGGCTATTACAAACAAAGCTTCTATGAATTTTAGTGTATAAGTCTTTGTATGAACATATGTTTGCATTGTCTTGCGTAAACACATCCAGAGGAGTGACGGGATGATTTGATAGATTTGTGTTTAATTTTTTTAGGAAACCTGTCGAGGTGTTTTCCAAAGTGGGTGCACCATTTAAAATTCCCATTAGCAGTGTGTGGATGTTCTTCCACGTCCTTCCCAATGCTTTGCAGAGTCAATCCTTCCAATTTTTAGCATTCTGACAGCTGGAGTATTTCACTGTGGTGTTCATTTGCAATTCCTTGATGACCACTGATGTTGAACACCTTCTCATGTCCTTAATTCCCATCTGTATATTTTCCTTGGTGAAATATCTCTTTGTCTCTTTTGCCCATTTTTAAATTGGGTTGGTTGTTTTCTGATTCGTGAGTTTTGTGGATTCTTTTTGTATTCTGGATACAAATCCTATGAAGGATATATGTTTTGCAAATATTTTCCTCCAGCCTATGGCTTGTCTTTTCAAAGCACTGGCATTTTAAAATTTGAATGAAGTCTAATTTATCAGTTTGTTCTCCTATGGGTTATGTTTGTTGCTGTCATATCTAAGAAAACTTTACCATGTCCAAGATCATCAAGGTTTAGTCTGTGTTTTCTTCTTGAAGTTTTATAGTTTTAGGTTTTATGTTTATAACTATGATGTATTTTGTGTTAATTTTTGTTACAGTATGAGATGTAGATTAAATTTCACTTTTTGCTCATAAATATTTGATTATTCCAGCACCATTTGTTGAAAACCTTTGGCTCTGCTGATTCTCTCCGCTCCTTTGTCAAGAGTCATATATGTTCATATATGTGTGTGGGTCTATTTCTGGACTCTCCCGTTACATTAATCTTTTTATCTGTCTTCTGATACTTCAAAGCAGTGTGATACTGTTTTGAAAGCAGGCCCTCCAGCTTTACCCTTTTTTTTTCAAAGTTGTTTTGGCTATTGTAGATCCTTTGCATTTCCACATTAATTTTGTAATTAGCTTATCAATTTCTGCAAAAGTGCCTGTTGCTATTTTGGTTGAGATTGGTTTGAAAATGTAGGTCAGTTTGAATAGAATGAACATCTTAACAGTATTGAATCTCCTAATCCATGAGCAAGATATCTCAGTGTATTTAGGCGTTTTTCTAAAAACTTACCTCAGCGATAGCTTAGTTTCCCATATCTAGTCTTTCGCATTTTTGTCATATTTATTCCTAATAATTTCATATTTTTTGATGCTGTTATATATGGTATTTAAGGCTTTTAGTTTCTGATAGTTTGTAGCTAGTGTATAGAAAAAATTGATTTTTGTAGATCGATCTTTTATCCTACACCTCAGTAAGCTTACTTATCAGTTATAATAGCGTTGTTGTGCATGGCTTCTATTGGATTTTCTATATAGATGAGCATGTTTCCTGCAAATAAAGATAGTTTTCTTTCTTTCTAGTCTGAATGCCTTTTGTTTCATTTTCTTGGTTAATTGCCCCGGCTAGAAGCTCCTGTGCAATGTTGAATAAGAGTGATGAGAATGGGCATCCTTGTCTTATTCCTGGTCTTAGAAGGAAGACTTCAGTCTCTCACCATTAGATATGGTTTTAGCAGATGCTTTTATCAGTTGGAGGAATTTTTCTTCTATTTTCGGTTTGCTGAGAATTTTAAAAATTAGGAATGGATGTTGGATTTTGTGAAATGCTTTTTCTTTGTTTTGAGATGATCACATGGCTTTTCTTTTTTAGTCTGTTATGAAGTACATTGATTAGTTTTCAAATGTTGAGCCAACTCCACATTCCAGATGAGTCCCACTTGGCCTTTTAATATATTATTGAATTAGATTTGCTAAAATGTTGTATATGATTTTGGCATCCATATTCATAAGAGCTTTTGGTCTATAGTTTTTGTTTATTGTATTGAGTTTGTCTGGTTTTGATATTAGGGCCCTATAAAGTGCAGTAGAAAGTAAAATATTTCCTTCCCTTCAGTCTTTTACAAAAGTTTATGTAGAATTAACATACACGTGTTTGTCTAAAATCACCAGTGAAGCCATCTGAGCCATGAGTTTTCTTTGTGAGAAAGTTTTATCTAAAAATTCAATTTCTTTCATTAATATAGGGCTACTCAGGTTACCTACAGCTTCTTAAGTGGGCTTTGGTAATTCGTATGTCCATGGAAATTTGTTCGTTTCATCTAAGTTGTCAAATTTATTGGCATAAATTTGTTTATCATATTCCTTTGTTATCACTTTAAAAAATAACAGCTTTATTGAGTTATAATTATATACAATACAATTTGCATAAAATATAAAAATCAATGGTTTTAGTACCATTGTACACAGTTGTACACCAATCATCACATCAAGTTTAGAACATTTCATCACCCCCAAAAGAAACTCTATACTTATTAGTATACCGACTCCCTTACCCTTAGTCCTGGGCAACCACTAGTCTACTTTATGTATCTATAGAGTTGCTTGTTTGAGACAGTTCATACAATATGGAATCATATGATATGGTCCCTGTGACTGTCTTTTTTCACTTACCATGAAGTTTTCAAAGTTCGTATAAGTTGTAGCTTGTAACAGTACCTCATTCATTTTTATTGATGAATATAGTGTTCCATTGTATCCTGGAGAAGGAAATGGCAACCTACTCCAGTATTCTTGCCTGGAGATTCCCATGGATAGAGGAGCCTGGCAGGCTATAGTCCATGGGGTCCCAAAGATTTGGACACAACTGAGCAACTAACATACACACACACATGCGCACACACACATTTCACTGTATGGATATACTACATTTTATCTATTCATTCTTCAGTTTGTGGGTGTTTGTGTTGTATCCACTTTTCATCCATTACAAATGATTCTATTTTGAACATTGTATATAGGTTTTCACGTGAACATGTTTTCATTTTAGTGGCTCAGTGAGTAAAAAATCTGCCTCCAATGCAGAACCCAGGTTCAGTCCCTGGGTTAGGAGGATTCCCTGGAAAAGGAAATGGTAACCCACTCCAGTATTCTTGCCTGGGAAATCCCATGGATAAAGGACAGAGGAGCTTGGTGGGCTATAGTCCATGGGGTCACAAGAGTCAGACATGACTTAGTGACTAAACTACTGACCACACCATCACCATGTATCTAGAAGTGGAATCACTGGTTCCTATGTTCTGTATTCAAGCTTTTGAGCAATTTTCCAGGCTGAGTTTTAAAGTGGCTGTACCATTTTGTATTTCCACAGCAGTGTATGAGGGTTCCAGTTTTTCCAGGTCCTCACTAATATTTTTAACTTTTTAATTTTATTTATTTTTTTTTGCGGGAGTGGGGAGGGCATGCCACACAGCATGTAGGATCTTAGATCCCCAACCAGAGATTGAACCCGCGCCCCCTGCATTGGAAACATGAAGTCTCAACTACTGGATCCCCAGAAAAGTCCCTAACTGTATATCTTTTTAATTATAGCCATCCTAGCAGATGTGTTTTGATTTGCATTATTTTCATGGCTTCTGATGTTGACCATGTATTTACTGACCATTTGTGTCTTCTTTTGAGAAATGTCCTCTCACATCCTTTGCCCATGTTACAATTCGGCTGTTTGCCTCTATGTTATTAAGCTAGAAGGGTTCTTTATATATTTTGGAATATAAGTCTTTCATCAGATATATGATCTTCACATATTTATCCCAGTCTGTGAGTTGTCTTTGCACATTCTTGGGAGTGTCCTTTTTCATTTTGATGAAGTCTGACTTAGGTATTTTTTTCTTTTTAGATGCATGTGCTTTTCGGATCGTATATGAAAAAACACTGCCTAGTTCCAGGTTGTAAAGATTTACACCTGTGTTTTCTTCTAAGCGCCTTATAGTTTTAGCTCTTATGTTTAGGTCTTTGATCCATTTTGAGTTAATTTTTTTGTACATGGTGTGAGGTAGTCCAACTTCATTTTTTTTTTTAATGTGGATATTCAGTTGTGCCATCGCCATATGTTGAAAAGGCTGTTCTTTCCCCCATTGAATGGTCTTGGCATCCTTGTTGGAAATCAGCTAGCCATAAATATGAGGGCTATTTTTTTTTTTCTGGACTCCCAATTATGTTCTCCTGATCTATCCTTATGACAGTACCACCCTGACTTGATTACTGTAGCCTTGTAATGAATTTTGAAACTTACTGTTCTTTTAATATCTGTGTAATCTGTAGTGATATCGCCTGTTTCATTCCTGATATTGGTAATTTGTGTCTTCTCTCCCTTCTTTTTATATTTTCTTTCTTTGATCCATCTGGCTAGAGATTTTTCAGTTCTACTGATCTTTCCAAAGAACCTGCTTTTTGTGTGTCTGATGTTTCTTTATTGCTTTTCTGTTTTCTTTTTTATTGATTTCCCATTGAATCTGTATTGTTTGCTTGTTCCTACTTAGTTTAATTTGTTCTTTTGGTTTCTTAAGGTAAAGGCAGAGGTCATTGGTTTGAAACCTTTCTTCTTCACTAATACAGACCTTTAATGCTATAAAGTTTCCCCTAAGTACTGCTTTAACAGCATCCCAGAAATTTTGATATGTGATGCTTTTGCTTTCATTCAGTTCAAAATTTTCCAATTTCCCTATTGATTTCCCTTTGACCCACTGCTTCTTTAAAAGTATATTATTTTGTTTCCAAATATTTGGGATTTTCCAGGGATTTTTTTCTGTTATCGGTTTNTATGTTCTGTATTCAAGCTTTTGAGCAATTTTCCAGGCTGAGTTTTAAAGTGGCTGTACCATTTTGTATTTCCACAGCAGTGTATGAGGGTTCCAGTTTTTCCAGGTCCTCACTAATATTTTTAACTTTTTAATTTTATTTATTTTTTTTTGCGGGAGTGGGGAGGGCATGCCACACAGCATGTAGGATCTTAGATCCCCAACCAGAGATTGAACCCGCGCCCCCTGCATTGGAAACATGAAGTCTCAACTACTGGATCCCCAGAAAAGTCCCTAACTGTATATCTTTTTAATTATAGCCATCCTAGCAGATGTGTTTTGATTTGCATTATTTTCATGGCTTCTGATGTTGACCATGTATTTACTGACCATTTGTGTCTTCTTTTGAGAAATGTCCTCTCACATCCTTTGCCCATGTTACAATTCGGCTGTTTGCCTCTATGTTATTAAGCTAGAAGGGTTCTTTATATATTTTGGAATATAAGTCTTTCATCAGATATATGATCTTCACATATTTATCCCAGTCTGTGAGTTGTCTTTGCACATTCTTGGGAGTGTCCTTTTTCATTTTGATGAAGTCTGACTTAGGTATTTTTTTCTTTTTAGATGCATGTGCTTTTCGGATCGTATATGAAAAAACACTGCCTAGTTCCAGGTTGTAAAGATTTACACCTGTGTTTTCTTCTAAGCGCCTTATAGTTTTAGCTCTTATGTTTAGGTCTTTGATCCATTTTGAGTTAATTTTTTTGTACATGGTGTGAGGTAGTCCAACTTCATTTTTTTTTTTAATGTGGATATTCAGTTGTGCCATCGCCATATGTTGAAAAGGCTGTTCTTTCCCCCATTGAATGGTCTTGGCATCCTTGTTGGAAATCAGCTAGCCATAAATATGAGGGCTATTTTTTTTTTTCTGGACTCCCAATTATGTTCTCCTGATCTATCCTTATGACAGTACCACCCTGACTTGATTACTGTAGCCTTGTAATGAATTTTGAAACTTACTGTTCTTTTAATATCTGTGTAATCTGTAGTGATATCGCCTGTTTCATTCCTGATATTGGTAATTTGTGTCTTCTCTCCCTTCTTTTTATATTTTCTTTCTTTGATCCATCTGGCTAGAGATTTTTCAGTTCTACTGATCTTTCCAAAGAACCTGCTTTTTGTGTGTCTGATGTTTCTTTATTGCTTTTCTGTTTTCTTTTTTATTGATTTCCCATTGAATCTGTATTGTTTGCTTGTTCCTACTTAGTTTAATTTGTTCTTTTGGTTTCTTAAGGTAAAGGCAGAGGTCATTGGTTTGAAACCTTTCTTCTTCACTAATACAGACCTTTAATGCTATAAAGTTTCCCCTAAGTACTGCTTTAACAGCATCCCAGAAATTTTGATATGTGATGCTTTTGCTTTCATTCAGTTCAAAATTTTCCAATTTCCCTATTGATTTCCCTTTGACCCACTGCTTCTTTAAAAGTATATTATTTTGTTTCCAAATATTTGGGATTTTCCAGGGATTTTTTTCTGTTATCGGTTTTTATGTTAATTCCACTGTGATCATAGAATGTATTTTGTATGACTTGAATCTTTTGAAATGTATTGAAACTGGTTTAATGGCCCAGAATATGGTCATTTTGGTAAATGTTCCATGAAAAGAATATATATTCTGTTGTTAATTGGTGAAGTGTTCCGTAAATGTCAAGTCAAGTTGGTTGATAGTGTTATTCAAATCTATATCCTTATTTATTTTCTGTTTACATGTTCCATCAGTAATTGAGAGAGTGATATTGAAATCCCTGACTATATAATTGGGAATTATCTGTTATTTCTTGCATTTCTATCCCTTTTTGCTTTATGTATTTTGAAGTTTTGTTAATAAACATGTAAATATTTAGGATTATTATTCCTCTTGATGGATTGACCTCTTAATCTTTATAAAATGACTTTATGCTCTAAAACATTTTTTTTCTAATATTTTTTCTAATAGCCCTCCACTTTTCTTTTGACTGGTGTTAAAAAATTTTCTACGGTTTTCTATATCTTTACTTTTAACCCACTGTTTTTGTTTTATAATTGAAGTGCATTTCTTATAAGCAGCATATAGTTGGGTCTATTTCTTTATCCAGTCTGAAAATCTCTGACTTTTAATTGGAGTGTTTAGACCATTTAATTTGATGTGATTGTTAATGTGGCTAGGTTTCAATCTTTTCTCTTGCTGTTTGTTTCAGCTGTTAGTCTTTGCTTTGTTGGGCTTGCCAGGTGGTGCTAGTGGTAAAGAACCTGCCTGCTAAGAGAAGCGGGTTTGATCTCTCGGTTGGGAAGATCCCCTGGAGGAGGGCATGGCAACCCATTCCAGTATTCTTGCCTGGAGAATTCCATGGACAGAGGAGCTTGGTGGGCTATAGTCTGTGGGGTTGCAAAGAGTCAGACATAATTAAAGTGACTTAGCACTTTATTTTGTTACTTCAGTGATTCCTGTATGGTTTATAGTACACACCTTTAACTTAACCACTGTCTACTTTCAAGTCATATTGTATCACTTCATGTATAAGACTGTTGCATTCTTATTCTATTTTTATGCATTTTACTTCTACACATATTAAATACAAAATCATATTATTATTGTCTAAACAGTAAATTATCTTTTAAAGAGATCTAAATAATGAGAAAAATAATCTTATGTTTATTCATGTAGTTACATTTTCCAGTGCTTTTAATTCCTTTTTGTAGATCCAGGTTTCTCTCTCATATCATTTTCCTTCAGCTTGGAGGACTCTGACTTTTCTTTAGTGTGGGTCTGGTGGTGATGAATTTTTTTCAGCTTCTCTGCCTGAAAAAAGTCTTTATTTTTATCCTTCATTTTTGAAAGTTATGTTTGCTGGACATAGAATTCTAAGTTGACAGATTTTGTTCTTTAGACAGTTTAAAGATGTCATTCTTACGTTCTCACTTGCATTGTTTTTGGCCAGAAATCTGCTGTCATTCTCATCTTTGTTCTCTCCTTTTTACCCTGATTTCTTGTAAGATTTCCTCTTTATCTTGCGTTTTGAACAATTTGATGAAGATTTACCTTGGTGTAGTTCTCTTCATGCTTCTTGATCTTGAATTCTTTGAATTTATTGAATCTGAAGGTTTATAATTTTTCACATGATAGAGTGAGACTCAGAAATAGAGAAGAAGTATCAGGCCCAAAAGCTGGGGGAAAGCTACTTCTGACTCAGTTTGCCTGTCAAGCAGGCTGAGGGATACTACACATTCAGGGCATTCTGTTTTCCATGCAAGACTTGCTTCGAAGGTCAGAATACACCATGACAGGGTGACTAAGGTGTCAGGTAACTGGATACGACCCTTGACTTGATGGCTCAGCTTCTCTTCTTGTTCCTTCTGTGTTGAGACATGGAGCTTCTAGCTGGAAGGACGTCAGGCCCTGGCCAGTCAGGCACAGAGGCTAACAATACACAGTGAAAATAAAGAAATATCAGAAACAGAGATGGTACATCTTGTTTGCAGATTAATCTGGCAGATTTTTAAAACATAAGTTTGGCGTGGACAAGAGTATGGGAAATTAGGCCTTCCTAGACCCTATGGCAAAGGTGCAAACTGAGAAATTGAGACTGCCCCTCTATTTTTTGGGACAAGTTGGTATAGAACTTTTTAAAATTAAGATTTAAAAAGCTTAGAATTTTATATATGGTTGACCTGGCAATTCCAGCTCCTGGAAGTTATAAGAAAACAGTTTGGAGCAAAAAGATATGAATTTGAAGACTGGATAGCAACCAGCTTTGTGATCTTGGACATATTACTTTACCTCTCTGAACCTCCATTTGCTTATCTATAAGACAGGGATTTTAATCATGGTATCATGGTTGTAATGAGGATGAAATAAGATCATGTGAGGGTTAAATGAGATAATGTATTAAAGATACTCAGTACAGGGCCAAGCAGAGAGCAAATCTTATGCTGCTGGGCGATGTCTTGATGATGATTATATATGGAAAATAAAAGACAAGAATGACGTGCCCAAAATATCAAAAATGGTCATCTCTGGGAGAGGAATAATTTTATTTTCTAAATGCTTCTCTGTTTTCTTCCAGTTTTCTTTAGTGAACATATATGGCCTCTGTAATGAGGGGGAAATGATGGCAGTTTAAACACAATATGCGTCTTTCTTCCCAAACTTCTTTTGAAAGGAGTGAGAAACCCTATGAGCCAGGCCAGAGGTGGGTGGGGATGACAGGGCTGGAGAAGGGCCAGGTGACCAGATCTCCACCTCCAAGGCCAGAGCCTAGGTTAGAATCCGAAAGGAGGCCACGGAGGGAGGTGGTGGAGCATGTAGCATTGCAGATCCGCTTACTCACAGTGTGCCTCAGTCAAGCACTTTTCCGCTCTGTGCCTCAATTTCCTCATCTGTGAGATGGGCATATAAGAGATTCTGTCTCCTAGAGTTGTTGAGGCGTCAGTGACCGTTTAGTTTCTTGTTTTGTTTTCTAAAGGTCTGTCTGTTTTATGTTTGTTTATTTATTTGTCTGGCTGCCCTGGGTCTTAGTTACAGCATGCGGGATCTTTAGTTGTGGCATACAAACTCTTAGTTACACCAGGCGGAATCTAGCTCCCTGACCAGGGATTGAACCGGGGCCCCCTGCATAGGGAGCGTGGAGTCTTACCACTGGACCCCCAGGGAAGTCCTGACTGTTTCCGGTTTTGGCACAGTGGACAGGGTGTCGATTATTGTCACTGTTGTTACTACTCTTCTTGTTATAGTCATTCCACCATTGCCTCCAGGGCAGGTGGCGAGGGAAGGGGACTGGTAATCCACAGAGGGGCTCCATCTCCCTCACAAGATGAAGCCTGATGTGAGAGGTGACAGCTCACCCCAGCTGGAGGTCCTAGGGCAAGCCACCCCATCTCTCTGGCCTTTGGTTCCCCCTCTCTCCAATGGGGACGCTTGTTTCTCCGTGTGATGGGTAAACAGGCGCCCATGTCCAGTGCCGACACACCAAAGACACATAAGATTTGTTCCCTGCCCTTTGTGGATGACACCTGTGTCAGGGAGAAGAGTAGGAGCAGCCACGTGGCCAGGCTGGGTGGGGTCAGGCACCCCAAGCACCCAGTGGCCGGTGCCCTGAAGCCCCAGATGTCCCTCCTCTGGCTCCCTGATGGCCGTGCTGAGAACAGGACTCACTTTGCTCTGGAGTTGTAGCAATTAACCCTGCAGTCTGAGCAGCAGTCAGAGCTGGGCACGGGTCACTCAGACTGCTGGCCACCTGCCTGCCCGACCTCTGCTAGGTACTCACTCTGTCCCCGGGGAGAGGGGCCAGAGAAGGGGGTTTCTTACGCAGCAGAGTTCCTTACATCACTGAAGAAGGAAGCAGATGTTCACTTACTGACTCAGTCATTCAGAGGATGTTTCTAGAACACCTACTACGTGCCAAGGAGACTGTGCGTGCTAAGTTGCTTCAGTCGTGTCCGACTCTTTGTGACCCTACGGACTGGAGCCCTCCAGGCTTTGTCCATGGGATTCTCCAAGCGAGAATACTGGAGTTGGTTGCCATACCCTCCTTCAGAACTTCCCAACCCAGGGATTGAACCTGCGACTCTTAAGTCTCCTGCATCGGCAGATGGGTTCTTTACCACTAGCACCACATGGCCATGCTTGCCATGTTTAAGTGTGGCTGGGAAGAGTGAGGGGATCAGTAGCAGGAGATGCGGTCATGGAAATAAAGCGGCATATGGCTGTTGGATGGCATCACCGACTCAATAGACATGAGTCTGAGCAAACCCTGGGCGATGGTAAAGCACAGGGAGGCCTGACGTTCAGCAGTTCATAGGGTCACAAAGAGTTGGACATGACTTAGTGATCGAACAACAAGGGCTTGTAGGAGGGACTTGGCCTTTTCCCCGATTCAAGCCAGAGTCTTTGGAGAGTTTGGGCCCAGGAGGTGAGGTGATCAGATTTGTGCTTCACGAAACTTTTCTTCTGGAGGCGGGGCACTGGGAGGAGCCCAGCTGGGCCAGTTGCCCCAGCGGTGTGGCCACTGATCTGGGAGGCATTGAGGGCTGAGGAGTGCAGATGTCTTGAGGATAAAGGACAGATCATGGAGCTGGGCAGGACGAAGGGTTCATGTCCTTCCAGTGAGTCCTTCCTAGGCTTTGAGTCTTCCTCATCCTCTTCACCAAGAAGTGGGCTGATCTCCAAGGCATCTCTCCTGTCAGCCTTTCCCCTGCCTGGTTCATGCCTCACTCCACCCCACCCTCCCACCTCCAGCCTCAGCTGCAGCAAGGAACCAAAGCCTACATGACCATGAACCTCAAGGGACTAAAATTGTCTTTCTGTGTTAGTGTTGACCAGAGGTTTACATATCTTAGCTCCTTTCATCCCCATGGTGGGTAAACAGATCTTCCCATTTTACAGATCAGGAAACTGAGGTGCAAAGAGGTGATGCATCTTGCCCCAGGGCACAGAGCTAGTGGCAAGCAGAGCAAGGATTTGAATTCAGGTTGGATGACTTGCCAAACCCACCCTTCTACATTGTTAACTGTTCCAGCGGCCCCTCCAAGCTCTGGCTTCTGTGATATAAGCACCACAAGTATTGGACACCCAGTGTGTACCAAGTGCCATATTGGGTGTGTCACTTAGCATCATCTTCTGTCCTTGCCAGCCCCAGGATGGAGTAAGTATCCCCATTTCACAGGTGAGAACATAGAGGCTCGGAAGGGAAAGGAGTTAGTTGCCCAAGGTCAGAGCTGGCCACTGGGTCTCCGGTCTCTGTAGCACCTGCTCTCTCAACTCTCCTCCCCCTCGTTAGAGTCAAGATCCCCTCAAAGCCGATGACCTCAATTTTCCAAGGTAAGGCAGCCTGTTAGCATCTCAAAGAACCCTCTGCCTGCCGCCATGTATATTCATGGAGCTTCAAAGAGGAAGCTCCAGACAGGAGACTCTTTCTTTCCTTGCAAGAGCAGATTCTCACACTCTCTGCCTGGGAAAAGACTTGATTTCTTTTTCCTTTTTCACCCGTTGGTAAAAGAAAACGGCTGCCTCCAGCTCTGACTTCTGAACAAGGTTGGTTCAGACTGCCTGGTTGGTTCTAGAAGGTGGGAGGGCCCCAGAGCTGCTGGCCAAGTAGTGTCCTCCGTCCTCCCTTCCAGGCCATCTGGTCTCACTTTGGAGTCACAGAGAACTGGGGGCAGAGTGCAGAGGGGGCCTCGGCATGCCAGGGTTACCTCCTCACCCTGCTTAAAATGCACCGCATAAATGCAGCTCTTCTCCTTGCTGTTGTGTATGTTTGAAAGTTTTTATGAAAAGTTAATAAAGGAGTTATTTTTTAAAAAATACTAAAAGCAAAAAAAAACAAACACCCTACTCTGCAGACTGGTATCCTTCGGGGGGAGGGCCACCCCTTCTGGGCAGGGCAGCCCACGCCTTTGCAGTCAGGCTTCTCTAGTGGTGGGGCTGCAGTGAGGGTCTGCTCCTTTACACAGCTCTTCACTCTTTGCATGCGCTTTCCCCTCTGGCCTCACAAACTCCTATTCATTTTTCAAAGCTTATTTCCCACGTCACCTCCTCTCTGAAGCCATCCTGGATTCCTCCAAGCAGCCACACCTGCCTCTCTCAGAGCCCCTGGTTCATTTTCCCTCATCAGCAGCCCTCACCAGTACATGAACCGTGATTTTGGCTCTTCTTTTTCTGGACTATGGCTTTGATGCCTCAGGCAGTGGCTTCCATGGCTTCATGAGGAAACCTGAGGCTCAGAGAGATGAGATCGCCTGCCCAAAGTCACACAGTAAGGGAGTGGTGGGGTCAGGATCCAAATGAGCGTGCGGCTATGTGGCCCAGCCCCCACCCCCTCCCCGCTCTGCCCTGCGTATGTGTAACACTGCAGCACTTTGTAGCACAGGTCTTTCTGGCTTGGTCTCCCTTACTGGCCTGGAAGCCCCCCAAGGATGGGTCCTGGGCTCTGGATTCTGTGTACTCAGCCCAGGGCTGGCACCAGGAAGACATCAGTCAAATGGGTGAAAACCTAGATCCAGAATCTTGGAGACCATTTACCCCCCTCCCTGACATTATGGAGGCTTCCTTCGTGGCTCAGATGGTAAAGAATCCGCCTGCAATGCAGGAGACCCAGGTTTGATTCCTGGGTTGGAAAGATGCCCTGGAGAAGGGAATGGCAACCTACTCCAGTATTCTTCCCTGAAGAATCTCATGGACAGAGGAGCCTGCAGGCTACGGTTTATAGAGTCACAAAGAGTCAGACACAACTAAGCGAATGACACTCACTTTTTCACTGCCAGTATGGAGTGAAGACAAAGGCTTGCAGGTCTCATGAACCACCTGTAGAGGCCTCAGGACCTAGAAACCTTGGGAGGCTAGAAAGTAACTGCCCCCACCCACCCACAGGGAGGACCAGATATTTGGGGAGCAGTGGTTCCTTGCACTGCAGGGGTTGGACAGGGCTCAGTGAACAGCAGGGGGTTCGTGTTGCTGGATCGTCCAGCAAACATTTTTTAAGTGCCAGGCAGAGTGGTAGACACTAGGGCATGGAGACAAGCAGACCCAACCTGTGCCCTCACAGGGCTCTCCTGTGAGAGGCAGAGGATGGCCAGACAGAAAATCGATAGGAATGCTACAGTGCTGAAAGAGTGATGGGCGCGGCGGGGTGGAGTGGGGGCGGGCATAGCAGGTGTCATAGGCTTTCCGGAGGTGGTGTTGNTAAGTGCCAGGCAGAGTGGTAGACACTAGGGCATGGAGACAAGCAGACCCAACCTGTGCCCTCACAGGGCTCTCCTGTGAGAGGCAGAGGATGGCCAGACAGAAAATCGATAGGAATGCTACAGTGCTGAAAGAGTGATGGGCGCGGCGGGGTGGAGTGGGGGCGGGCATAGCAGGTGTCATAGGCTTTCCGGAGGTGGTG
This sequence comes from Neotragus pygmaeus, assembly GCA_006410875.1. Taxonomy (NCBI): domain Eukaryota; kingdom Metazoa; phylum Chordata; class Mammalia; order Artiodactyla; family Bovidae; genus Neotragus; species Neotragus pygmaeus. The sequence continues at coordinate 268,309 of SJYV01025301.1, forward strand.
TTGAGGCTGAGCTCGACGGGTAAGGCAGCCAATCAGAGAGCTATGGGCTGCAGGGTCTCCCGGGCAGACTGTGCAAGGGCCCTGCGGTGGAGGAAGTCTGGGCTCACCCAGGACAAGTTGGGAGTGCTCTCCAGGAGGGAGGAGATGCCAGAGGAGGTAGTAAAATCTGCATTCGGTTTGGGCTCAGTTGCTGGTGGCCAGATGAACATGGAGACCCCGGGTACAAGGCTGGTGCAGTTTCAGGAGAGATGTAAGTGGACTGCATCAGGACGGGCTGGAGATGTGGAGGGGAGGGGCCGATTAGATTTTAGTGGCCAGGCCTGTTGGCTTTGTGCTAGGCTGGGTGGAGGGAGGCGTGGGGGACACTGGCTAAGTAGATGGGGGTTGGGACACGCAGCCAAAGTCCTCCTTGTGGGGCTCCCCAAAGTGCCCTGGGAGGAGCTGGGTAGTCCCTTTCTGTGAAGCCATCTCTTCCCATCCTGCGTCTGGAACTGACGGGTCTATTGGAGGTGAAAATTGTGTCTCCTGCCTGGTCCCCAAATTGCCCCCTGGGGGTGGCAGAACTCCAGGTGCCCATTTTAATTCTCTGACAGTTGTACTGTTTTATTGTTCCTATTTGGGGTTTTATTATTATTGCTGCTAATGGTTTAAAAAGCCTTTTAATTAAAGCTGCAGGTTGGAGCTGGTGCCTGAGCCCTTGGGGCGGGTGGAAGGAGGCCTTGCTGAGTGCTCATTCCCTGCCTTACAGAGCTGGGGGTTCTGTGCTGGGGTCCTTTCTGCAGGAAGACTAAGGCAGGGGCCCCTGCCATTGAGACCTTGAGAGCAGCCTCAGGGGGGGATTGGGCCTCCTGTGATGCAACCAGAAAATAGTCCCAGAATGGCTCCCATGACTTCTGTTTCCTGTTCAGAACCTTTTGTGGCTCCCTAGAGCCCTCTCCTGCAGGAGGCTGGGGGCCTGTGGTGGAGAGCTTGTGGAACACATCTGGGTTTGAGTCTGGCCTTTGCGATTTAGTTGCCACAGGACCTTGGGCCAATTGCTTAATGGCCCACAGCTTCAGTTTGCACCTCTGTAAAATGGGAATGCTGAGTTCTTGCCTCATACGTAGGGTTGTTAAGAAGAACACAGAGAATGTCCAAGCATTTGGCCCATACCGAGCATTCTATGAATGGGAGTTGTGTGGTTGTGATTGTCAAGACTGTGCGGATTGCACATCAGGTGCTCTCTGAATACAAGCTGCCCTTCTCGCTAACGCTGCCGCTCTTTTCTCCTTCCCTTCTTCCTCCACTTGTCCTGGATCATGTGGGAGATGGAACCTGCCCTTTACCTTTGCATGGGAAGCCTTCCCTTCCTCCTCCCTCTGGGTTCTCAGAGCTGCTTAAGCATCTCCTCTTAGGGACCTGGTCTTCTGCCTTTGTTCACAGACTTACTCCCAAGAGTTGCAAACTGATGCCTGCAGGACCCAGCAGGTCAGGTCAAGAGGAATGCTGTGGAGGGAAGGACCACAGCCCTTTGGTGAGGTTCCTGTTTCTAAGACCTGCTCCTGTTCTGTGGCCATTTCCTGCCTCCCCAGTTACCTTCGCCCCATCAGTCCTCTTTTATTGAACATCTACTATGTGTTCCCTGAGCTATAAGATATTATCTACATTGACTTCCTCCATTTTCATCCTGGTGATCACCTATGACATCTTTCTGTGCCCATCTGACTGATAAGGAGACAAAAGCTACACCACCAAGGTCACCCAGCTGACAACTGCTGATGCTCCATCTGGTGCTCACTCTCTCCAGCAATGTTGGCAGCTGCATCCATATCACATTTCTGCCCCAGGGTCTTTGCACTTGCTGTTCCTTATGCCTGGAACTTTCTGCCCCTGCATACTTACAGAGCTTCCCCCCTCACTTTGTTCAGGCCTGTTCAGATGTCACCTCCTCAAAGAGCCCTCTATTCCACTTTTAATCCTGCTTTATTTTGCCTCGTGACAGAGGTCACACCCTGAAATATCACACAGTTGTCTGTTTAATTTCCATCTTTTCTGCTGGACTTCAAGGTCAGTAGCCACATTCATTTTGCTCACCTTTTATCTCCAATTCCCAGAATGGTGGGACATACAGTACCTATAATTTTGTGGTTGAGTGATTCCTTTGGTTTGCAGACTCTCTGTGTGGGTGGGACTGAGGGGGTGGCAGGCACTGGGGTTCAGCAATCCCAGGGGCAGGAGAACTGGAAGGCCTGGCTCTGCCCCAAGGGAGGCCCTGCCATCAGCCTCTTCCCCCTGCTCTGGTTTCCTTTGTGCCTTCCAAGCAGGACTGTGGCCCTGAGTCCAATCAGAGTGGGCATCAGTCCAGCTCTGTTCCTAGTGGCTGGACCTTCCTTCCACACGGGGGCCTGGCAGACCCCACCTGGGCCTCTCCCGGAACCTGTGGTCTCTGTCTCCGCCCTCTCCCTGCTGCAGCCACAGCTCTGCCGCCCCCTAACAGCTATCCATCGGAAGCTTCTGGACTTGAGGATAAAAAAGAAGGAAGATACAGCCTGGGGAGCTGGAAAAAAGAGGGAGAGAAGATAGGTGGGGCTCAGTAGCTTAGCATTTCCCCCATTCTGGATTGGATTGACCTATTTTACAAGTTAGAAACTGAGGCCCAGAAAGGTTAAGTTGCTTGCCCAGTGGAAGAGCTCAGATTCAACCCCCTACGTTATTCGCATGCCCATGGAGGGTCAGACATGCTCCAGGCTTGAGGGTAAAGCTAGAACCTACATAATGTTTTAGGGGTTAGTGCCCAGTCACCCCAGAATCCACTCAAACAACATGCTCATGTGCAGTACCATGCTGGGGGGCAGGGGGATGGGAGGGCAATTGTAGGGGTGGTGGAGGCAGCTAGGTCTGCTGGGGGTGGCCTCCAAGAAAGGTTGGATTTGGGGCTTGAAGTATGAGCAGGCATCCCCTGGCTAATGAGGAAGGAGGGAGGGAAAGCCCAGGTAAGGGGCAGGCTGGAGCCTTTCAGCATTGAATGGAGACACCCGAGGGGAAGGTGGTCAGCAGGGCTTCAGGGCTACAGGGAGCTGGGTGGTGGGATCGGGGCTCCTGTGGTGTTTCCTGGCTCTGGGGTCCTGAGGGTTGGTGGCTGCAGCAGAGATAGGAGTTGTAGTGATCACCCCTCCCCAGTGAAGGATTAGCTTCCATGCACCATGTTTTAAGGCCAGCCTTCCCTTCCCCAGTGTGTCCAGTGGTGGCTCAGTGGTAAAGAAGCTGCCTGCAATGCAGGAGATGCTGGTTCGATCCCTGGGTTGGAAAGATCCCCTGGAGAAGGAAATGGCAACCCGTTCCAGTATTCTTGCTTGGGAAATCCTATGGACAGAGGAGCCTGGGGGCTACAATCCATGAGTCAAACACAACTGAGTGACTAACATTTTAGAATGTTGACTTTAGAGTCCCTTCCCCGCTGTGACCGTTGAGGGCCCACAGGTAGGCCCACTCCTCTACCCTCTGCGCCTCTTTCGACCTCTCCCCGGGGAAGAAGGCCCAGGCGGTGTTGCCTTCCACCTGGTCTAGGGTGTGAGGGGAGCGGGGTACCCTGTACAGCATCCAGAGGCCCTCACCCCACCCAGTCTCCCTTCATCCTCATCACTAGGCCACGAGGAGATGGGGATTGGCCTGTTCCAGGGTGGGGAAGCCAAGGCCCTGAGAGGGAGGGCTGGGTGTTCGGCAGGTCTGAGTTCCTGCACTGGCCTCCACAGTCTGCATCGTGCAGACCAGCAAAGGCTCTGAACCTCGAGGACCTCGGCTGTCCAGGAAGTGAAAGGATCAGAGGAGGGAGGCAGAGGCTTCTTTGGCTGCGTGTGACATGGGAAGCATTGTCTGCTCAGAGCTGAGTGCTGGCGGAGAGTCAGCCACGAGTGCGAGGGGGAGGCGGGGAGGCCCATCTGGAGTCTGCTGCAACAGTAGTAAAAATCGCCAATGTAATCAGCATTTATCAGGCACCACCTGTATGCAGGGCCCTGTGCAGATTGACTTCTGCCCTCGGGGAGCTGGCCCAGGAGGGGAGACCGTCGTCAAATTTTCACAAAAACAAGTAAGTGCAACTGAGCAATCAAGTGGAGAGTCCTAACCTAGTCAGGGGTTGGGAAGTCGTCTCTGGGGAGGTGTCACTTGGACTGGGCTCTGATAAGTGACAGCCACCCAGGTAGAGATGGAGGTCAGGGCCAGAAGAACCATACAGCACCGGTGCTGAGGCAGGAAGAAGCAGGCCAAGTCAGAACGTGGGGAGAGCCTGCGAGGCTGGCCACTGTCAGCCAGGGGAGTGGGAGAGAGAAGGATGAGGCTGAGAGAGGGAGCCTGTGGCTGGAGCAGGGAAGACAGAGGAACCTGGCATCGTCGCCAGCAGTGCCAGATTAGCATATTGATGATCACGCCCACCCTCATGAATATGCTAATAACCTCCCAGAGCGTTGAGGGGGTGGCCTAAGATCCCAGCACCCTCTTCTTCTGGAAATGGAGCCCCATGTAGGGGTGGTGGTCCCCGACATCCCCAGTGTCAGCTCCTGCCTTTTCCTGGCTGCCCGGCAGTCCCTGCATACCCGCTCTCGGGAAATTCCAGCTGTTCCAGAAGTGGGGATGGTACAGAAGAGGGGTGTCCCTTGGACACCCACACACACCCTGAGGGCCGGGCCTCATCTTGTCATTCACCTGCACATGGCTGGCTTCACTTGGGTGACTCACCCTCCCCAGGGGGACATGGAGGGTGGGAAGTTCAGGAAGGAAGCCAGGGCTCCCATGTTAGCAGTCCCAGGCTCAGTGTTCCCAGTTTAGGCCAGGAGCCTCCACTGGTCTTGAGGCACTTGGGTCCCTGGTGGCCATAGCAGATGAGAGGCGTTGGTTGTACCCCCACCTATCCCACCACCTAGCTCTGAGTCACCAGAGAGCAAGAGAAGTATGAGGGAGAAGTTGCTTCCAGAGAGGGCCCCCCAGCCTCCCAGGAGACCTAGGAGGGTCTTCCCGGCTAGGCCTGGTCCCCCAGGGGGCTGTCAAGAGGCTGGTTGGGTGAGGGGGTCAGGAGCCAAAACACTTTGATGCAGGTGCTACAATCCAATGGGTGGAGGGGGTGGTGTAATTAACTGTCATCGCAGTAGTGAGTCAGACACCGCTTGCAGCTTTGAGTCAGCCCCAGGGGGTGAAGGGGAAGAGGACACGGTCAAGGTCACATGCCAGCAGTTTGGGCCAGGCCTCCCCCAGAGCCTCCCCTTGCTCTCCCAGGTTGCTCCTGGAGCAATCAGCCTGCTCCAAGGTAGCTCCTGGGATCTGTTCAGTCGCTCAGTTGTATCCGACTCTGTGAGCCCATGGATTGTAGCACACCAGGCTTCCCTGTCTTTCACCATCTCCTGGAGTTTGCTCAAACTCATGTCCATCGAGTTGGTAATACCATCCAACCATCTCATCCTCTGCTGCCCTATTCCTTTTGCCTTCAATCTTTCCCAGCATCAGGGTCTTTTCCAATGAGTCAGCTCTGCATCAGGTGGCCAAAGTATTGGAGCTTCAGCTTCAGCATCAGTCCTTCCAATGAATATTCAGGGTTGATTTCCTTTAGGGTTGATGGGTTTGATCTCCTTGCTCTCCAAGGGACTCTCAAGAGTCTTATCTAACACCATGATTCAAAAACACCAATTCTTTGCTGCTCAGAAAATCCCATGAATGGAGGAGCCTGGAAAGCTGCAGTCCATGGGCTCGCTGAGGGTCAGACACGACTGAGCGACTTCACTTTCACTTTTCGCTTTCATGCATTGGAGAAGGAAATGGCAACCCACTCCAGTGTTCTTGCCTTGAGAACCCCAGGGACGGGGGAGCCTGGTGGGCTGCCGTCTATGGGGTTGCACAGAGTCGGACACGACTGAAGTGACTTAGCAGCAGCAGCAGCAGCTTTCTTTATGGTCCAACTCTGACATCCATACATGACTACTAGAAAAACCATAGCTTTGACAAGACGGACCTTTGTCGGCAAAGTGATATCTCTGCTTAGGTTTGTCATAGCTTTTCTTCTAAGGAGCAAGCATCTTTTAATTTCACGGCTGCAAGGAGTGCCTGGGACATTTCCATCACCCTCTTCGCATAGAGAGGGAAACTGAGGCTCAGAAAGGGCACACACATGCCTGCTTATTCAGTCAACTCTGCCTATACAGCTCTCTTTTCAGGTCCAGAACACTACACCCAGATGCTTCCTGACCCCAGGCTCTTGCTTAGCACTTTCCTGTGCCTGGAACCCTTCCCCCCTCCTTGTTATATATACATCAAGATTCTCAGCTTACTGTCCTTTCAAAGGGGTGTTCTGTAACCCTGTGTTGGCCTTCCGGTTTCCTCTGTCCCCTGCCTTTGGAACACTTACCATGATTTATAATAGCTTTTCCCAGTTTTATCTCTCCTCTTTGCCAAGAGGTCAGCTCTGTGAGCCCCAAGTCCACATCCATCTCATTCAGAGCTCTAACCTGGCATAGAATAATGATAGTAGAAATAACCAGCATTTACTCCATGCTAGGCAGGCTTCCTTTAGTGGCTTAGACAGTAAAGAATCTGCTGGCAGTGCAAGAGGCCCAGGTTTGATCCATGAGTCAGGAAGATCCCCTGGAGAAGGAAATGGCAATCCACTCCAGTATTCTTGCCTGAGAAATCCCATGGACAGAGGAGCCTGGCGGGCTACCGTCCATGGAGTCACGAAGAGTTAGACACGACTGATCAACTAAGCATGCTCTCCACGCCAGGCACAACACAGACCCCTCCAGAGGCCTTGATCCCTCTTAACCCTTTGAGAGAGGCACAGTTTCCATCACTCCCATTTTAGGAATGAGGATGCTCGTGCAGAAGGGAGGCTGGACCTCGTCCTGGGCATCCACCCGGAGCCCGCACTTCCATACCGGCCCCTGGACTCCCCTCCCCCTCACTCCCTCTGCTCCAGTGCACACAGTGGGAGCTTGCTTGGTAGACAGTGGCTTGGTGAATGGATAGGAAATCAGGCTTTTCCCGGAGCCACCCAGACTTTGAGGGAAGAGCCCACCCATCACCCCAGCTTCTGCCTCCCCAGTGTTTTCGGCTGCTGCTGGGATAGCAACCTCAGCCCTGGGGGGCGGGCACCCTGACAGCTTCCTGCTTCCTGGCTGCTGGCAGTCCAGGCTCAGCTCTCCAGGGACGCCTCATTCGGTTTTCTCCTCATTTCTTTGAGCAGATTGAAGAGTGGGAACAGAGATAGCCTGTTAGACTGGTATGTTGGGACGAGAGGTTTAATTTCCCAGGAGGCCCAGGCAGCTCGAGCAGGCCCCCGAGGTTGGAGAAAAGGGGCTGTGAACACAGGCATGACAGTCAGCCGGGGGCCATAACAGAGTCAAGTGGAGCTGGGCACGTGGACCCCCCATGCCTTCTCGCTGGACTGGGGTCTCCCTGGCGAAAGGGGCAAAGCAGAACTGTTATGGCCAGGGACCTCCACACACTTGCTGTGTGACCTTGGGCAAGTCACTCCTCCTCTCTGTGCCTCAGGCTCCTTTTTGATAATGGAGGACACTGTGAGGACCTGGGCAGCTAAAGGGTGCCTCCAGAAGGAGTAATGGGAGCGTGTGTTGACTCGATGGGGAAAGGAGAGGCAGGGTAGGCAGAGGGCTGTTGCTGGGCGGAAACCTGTCAGGACAAGAGGAGCCTGTTAGGGCTTGGGGTTTTGGCCTGGCAAGTTCTCTAACCTTGAAGGCCAGGCCTGTGTGCTCTAAGTTGCTTCAGTTGTGTCCAACTCTTTGTGACCCCGTGAACCGTAGTACGTGAGGCTCCTCCATCCATGGGATTCTCTAGGAAAAAATACTGGAGTGGGTTGTCATGCCCTCCTCCAAGGAAACTTCCCGACCAAGGGATCGAACTCACGTCTCTTATGTCTCCTGTATTGGCTGGTGGGTTCTTTACTACTGATGGCCCTCAGGAAGCCTTGAAGGCCAGGCCCAGCTCCCACCAAAGCCAGCAACAGCCTTGGTCTAACCGATGTGGATTAATGGCCACAAGGTGCCTGGGTGCAAGTAGCCGCCCCCATCGGTGGAATTAGCTGTGATTTATGGGATTGGAGCCCTCGGGGAGCAACTGTCTGAGCTCAGAGAAGCCTGAGAAAAGTGGGCCAAGCAGGGTAGGGCCTGGATGGAGGCTACCACGGCCACCTAGAAGGGATGCCAAGACTGAGTCCCCTGACCCATGGTCCTGGCTGGGAAACTGAGGCCCACGGAGGGCAGGTGACACATCCAGGGCCACTCAGCAGAGGGATTCCTCAGCATCAGGACTTGTTACTCTGCCGCTTGCATGCCCCAAGCTGCCTGGTGCACACGGTTTGTACCCCTGCGGTTTGCCAGCAGAGGGTCTTCTTCCTCTAACTAGCAACAGAAACCAAGAGCCAGAGCTGGTGTTTGGTCCTGGGAGGTCCTGTAGACTTCAGACTGGCCAAGAAAAGCCATTCAAAGGGGATGGCATTCGGGTTAAGTCCTGTGGGATGAGAGGGAGCCAGTCATGTGAAGGTAGGAAGAGAGTGAGCTAAGTGGAGCCACCCGCAGAGGCTAGAGCTTGGTGGTGGGACAGAGGCTGGTGCATTTTTCAGGGAAGAGATGGCAGGGTGGCTCCAGGGGCTGAAGGGGAGGGGTAGGGTTAGTGATGCTGCTGCAAAGAGTGGGGCCTGATTAGACCCTGAGGGGTCTTCTAAGGCCCAGCCAGGGGTTTGGACCTCATCCTAAGCCCCCAGGGCAGGCTCCGGAGGTACGTGAACAGCTCTGCTTTCCATTTCCCAAAGAGCCTTCCTGCCCATTCATGAAAAGTGACCTGGAGAGGCACAGGGGAAAGTGGGGAGCCTGGGAGGGTGGCTGCTGTCGACCCTGCGGCAAAGATGACTGAGGATGACCCAAGCCCAGAGCTGAGATTTGTCTCTATGATTCTACTTTAAACCTCCTCCACCCTAGGGGCAGCGACCAATTCTCAGAACCCATTCCAATCCATGATCCCCATGATGCCCCTCTCTAGGGCCCAAGAACCCTGTTTTTCAAAATAGTTTATTTATTTATTTGGCTGCATCAAGCCTCAGTTGCGGCTCAGGGGATTGTCAGTTGCAGCGGGTGGGACCTTTAGTTGCAGCAGCTCTAAGTTGAACTCTTAGATGCAGTATTTGGAATCTAGTCCCCTGACCAGGGATCGAACCCGGACCCCTTGCGCTGGGAGCATGGAGTCTCAGTCACTGGACCACCAGGGAAGTCCCAGGAACTCCGGTTAGTAGAGGTGGTACTGCATCAGACAGCTTGATGACTTGCTCAAGGTCACCCAGCTTGGAAGGAGCAGAGCTGGGATAGGAAGCCAGGTTTCCAGGCCCCACCACTCTTTCATACCTCCCCTTGCCCCTTATGCCCCACCAGAGATCAAGGCTGCACCTCCTCCAGGGTAGAAATTGGGGTTTTGAGGCTACTGGGAGCCTCCTGTTAGATGGATTTGAACTATATCTGCATGTGTGTGTGTGTGCACATGCTCCATCCAGCAGGAAATTTGGGACAGGAGCAGCTTGGGTGTATGTCTGGGTCTCTTCTTTGCTGGGAAACCAGGCCAGAGCTGGGGGGCAGCGGGGGCAGCGGGAGGCCTAGCAGCGTTGCCCTGGCCCCGCCCTCTCCCTGGCACTTAGATGCCTGCTGGCAAGGGCACTGGTGGACAGTGAGTGGCTGCTGGCCCATGGCTGCAGCTGCCACACATTGTCTCTGTCCGCTTCACGTCTCTGCTTTTGACAGAGGACCTTGCAGCAGAACAGAGGTATCACCATGGAGGGAGCTGCCTGCCTGTCGTTCTGGCTGCTGTGGGCATGGGGGTGTCGGTTCCCCTTGCCAGGGGCATTTTGGCTTGAACCTGGGTGATGGGACCCTGGGTTTCCTGGGTCCCAGGTAAGTCAGGTCCCTCTCTGGTCCTAATCCACAGTTTTCCCTTCTGGATGGTGGAAGTGGAGTGGGATGGATTCAGTGACTTTGAAGGCCCACAGGTCTGAATCTTTGCTCCCCACTTCACTTTCTGTGTATCTTCCGCAACTAACTTCACTTCTCTGAACTTCAAAATGTCTACATTCTTATCCTCATTTTAGGACTTACTTTGCAGGACTTTTGTGAGTAGAAGCAGGTAAAATTCTTGCAAGACCAAGCATAGAGCAGGCACGCAATCAAAATCAGCCTCACAAAGTAATAACCCATATGCCATCCAACAATAATAGCTAACGTTCGTTGGGCCCCTCCATGCACCACGTAATTCATCTGTATTCACTCTTCACTGCAGACTCTCAAGGTCAATACGCTTATTGCCCCAATTTTACGTTGGAGAAACTGAGGCACAGAGAGGTAAAGGGCCACCCAGAGATCACACTGCTGGAAAGTGTGGAGCCTGACTGGCCATGGCTCCCTGCTTGTCCCTAAGTGCTAATCTTTCCTCTTGAATTCCCAAGCCCCAGCCGAGCCGGCTCCTGGAAGTGTTTGCCTAGGGGAACCGTGTCTTAGGGACACTGTTGGGGTTTCAGAACCATGGATAGAGCTCAGTGGCCACCAGGCGGAGGCTGAGGGCCTGAGGGTAGGGAACTGGCTCTCAACTGTGCCTGGAACCCTGGATGGCAGGTGTTTTTTTAGGAGGATGGGACCCTCCACCTCATCCTCACCATCTAGGAATAGCGGGGCCCTGGATGAGCCAGGAAAGCCAAGCACCCACCCCATCCCCTGGCACAATGAGTCTGCTGTACACGAGGCCCATCTTCCTGGATAGGAAGAAGCCAGGGCTCCACTTCCAGGTCCCGGAATCACCACATCCCCATCCTAAGCTGTAGGGTCACCATGGCAACAGGTGGCAGTTGCACACCTGAAGACATGGCTCCAGGAACCTCAGGCTGACTTGGCCTTGAAAAGCCCAGGGGCCCTGAGTTCGAAGGGGTCACCACTGACTCTGCTCTCACTCCAACCCACTGTACAGATGGGAAAACCAAGGCCCAAAGGAAGGAAAGCTGGATTCCTGGGCTGTGCTAACTAGAAAGTTCCCAGGGATCGTCTAGCCCCACTGCCTCATTATATAGGTGAGAAAACTGAGGCAAAGGGACCATCGTCAGGGAGATCTGCAATAGGTCCCCCTGCAGTTGTCTTCTGAAAGCATTGCTTCTTTTCCTTCCTTAAATGTGCCATAATTTTAAAGTATGTGCTTTGTGTGTTTGGTGTCTCTTCCCTGCTGGCAGACAAACTGGGGTCAAGGCTGTTTGTTTATGGCCATATCCTGTGGCTGTTGCTCACTGTGGTGTTCACTGTGGCATGGACCCCGGGGCCAGCTGGCCTGGATTGAGATCCCAGCTCTGTAACTTACCAGCTGTGAGACCTCAGGCAGGTCATTTCTCCGTGAGCCTCAGTTTCTTCACCCGTGAGATGGGGAGAATGATGGTTGCTTTGCACATTTGCTCAGTTGGTAGGAACACTGAGCCTTGCAGGTGGCAGGTGCCAGCCAGTGTCAGCTGTTGTTTTTGTTACTGGTTTGTGGGCACTTGATGTACATTGAATGAATGAGTGGAATCCACCTGCCAGTCCCATCATGAGGACTTTCCTTGAGGGCATCAGGGCAGCCGCCTCCTGATTCTATGCTGTTTCTCATTCCTCATCTGCCTTGTCAGAAGACCTTGAAATTGACCACATACTGAAGTCCCTTGGAGAGATTTGACACTGCAGATTTCTGGCCCCATCAAGACCCCTGGGATCCAACTCTCTAGAGGCAGTATCGTGAGCACCCTGTGCTTGTCATCAGTGGTAGGAGGCTGTTGTGGCTGCCTTGGGGGGTTCAGTGATGACCTGCCTGGCAAGCACGGGGCTGGTGGGCTGCTAAGGCAGTCCTGTTCAACCCCAGCAGGACCTGAGGTCTCGTTCCACGGAAGTCTGGACAAGGTGCTGATCTCAGGGGAGGGAAGGGTAAACCCCAGAGAGAAGCTATCAGGGAAGGTGTCCTGGAGGCAGTGGTGCGTCCATCAGGCCTTGAAGAGTGGGGAGGATGTTCCCTAGCTGAGATTGGCAGATGGTATTGAGGATGGTGGAGTAGCACGCACAAAGTGGTTGGGGGAGGAAAGACAGGTTGTGCCTGGCATGCGGCGTGGGATGAGCTAGTAGATGACATAGTCAAGAAGTGGGTGGGGTTTATGTGAATCATCAGAGACCTCGAATGCTACATCTTATAAAGTCCCTTACCTTTCTCTGTTTTCCTTCCTTCCATCACTACGGAATCTTAGGACCTATTTATTCCACCTCTGATCCCAATTAGTCCCCTCCCGAGCCCTAGTTCTTCCCCATCCCCTCTCTCCTCTTTCTCATCCATATCCTGACCTTGAAATCAGTTCCCTATGAAATGATATCTATTCCCTATGAAATGTATCCACGCTGAAGTCACAGAAGCTGAAAAAGGTTGATGACATTGGGGCTGGGGGTCCTGGTGGTGAGGAGGTGTGTCTTATTATAGTTGTCGTTTAGTCGCTCAGTCGTGTCCGACTCTGCCACCCCATGGCTGCAGCACGCCAGGCTTCCCTGTCCTTCACCATCTCCCAGAACTTGCTCAAACTCAGGTCCATTGAGTCAGTGATGCCATCCAACCATCTCGTCCTTTGCCGTCCCCTTCTCCTCCTGCCTTCAATCTTTTCCAGCATCAAGGTCTTTTCTAATGAGTCCGCTCTTCACATCATGTGGCCAAAGTATTGGAACTTCAGCTTTAGCATCAGTTCTTCCAATGAGTATTCAGGATTTATTTCCTTTAGAATTGACTGGTTGGATCTCCTTGCAGTCCAAGGGACTCCTAAGAGTCTTCTCCAACCCTGCAGTTTGAAAACATCAACTCTTTGGCACTCAGCCTTCTTTATGGTCCAACACTCACAGTACCTCGTTACAGTACCTTAGCACAAAGCAGGGACTCCAGTGGTGAGAACTCAGACACGATAGAGGGGCAGAGAGGAGGCCAGCATGACTGAAGTACCTTTTCATGGGTCATTATGCAGATAAATGATGATGAACATAAAGTACCCAACATTCATCCTGGCACATAGTAGGTGTTCAATGATTGATGTGGCCATGTCATGATTTTCCCGGGTCATTTCTGGAGTAACTATTAACAGCTTCCCTTTCCATAAGTTCCTGGTTTGGATAATAAAATATATGGTCATTGCAGCTGTAAGCAAGAGCTATTTCTTGGGAAGCTTGATTCCCTAAGGTGTTTCTGGGAGAGCAGCAGCCCCAGCCTGTTCCGTGTCCCCAGGAGATGGGCCACCTTCCTCATATCGACATTCTCCCCCATCTCAGCCCCTACTTCCCTGCCCTACTGGGCACAGCAATGCTTGTGCCAGCCCCTCACTCCCAAGCGAACAGAGTGCCAGCATCTCACAGTTGGCACACTTTCAGCATGAGAGTCCTAGGTGGCTTCGTGATTTCCCCAGATGTGTCTCTGAAGGAGGTGCCTGGGAACAGGAAAGTGATCCACGCAGGGATGCAGGTTGGCATGTGCCCGGCGTCTGTCCCCCTTGCTCAGCTTGACCTTGGGCCTGGCTAGTTCCTTCCCAGTCTTGGCACCAGTTTCTTCGGTGCTGGACCCTGTGGATGTGGAGGCACAAATGAAGTAGAGGATGAGTTTCTCAGGGTTTGGAGCCCTGAACAATATGTGGGTTGTGTTGAGGACAGTCCCTCCTGAACAAGGCAGTGGGGTGGCCTCTTGTGATCTCATCCATCATCCTCGCGCTGGGGACAGTCTTTCCTTGTGCCAGTACCTGCCCCATCCTGACGCCTCTTAGACTCAGAATTCAACCTCTTTAGATTCCTGGACTGGGGACTTCTTTGGTGGTCTAGTGAATAAGCCTCCATGCTTCCAGTTCAGGCGGTGCAGGTTTGATTCCTGGTCAGGCAACTAAAAGCTACATGGCCCAGCCGAAATAAATAAAAGAGAAATATTTGAAAAAATACAGTACATTTTTTAAAAAGTATTAAATAGCAGGATTGGCAGGTGCTTGACAAAAATGTGTGCCTCACTTTCCTGGCCTGTAAAATGGACCTGATATTAGTTCAGTTCAGTTCAGTCGCTCAGTCGTGTCCGACTCTTTGCGACCCCATGAATTGCAGCATGCCAGGCCTCCCTGTTCATTACCATCTCTCGGAGTTCACTCAGTCTCACGTCCATCGAGTCCGTGATGCCATCCAGCCATCTCATCCTCGGTCGTCCCCTTCTCCTCCTGCCCCCAATCCCTCCCAGCATCAGAGTCTTTTCCAATGAGTCAACTCTTCGCATGAGGTGGCCAAAATACTGGAGTTTCAGCTTTAGCATCATTCCTTCCAAAGAAATCCCAGAGTTGATCTCCTTCAGAATGGACTGGTTGGATCTCCTTGCAGTCCAAGGGACTCTCAAGAGTCTTCTCCAACACCACAGTTTAAAAACATCAATTCTTCGGCACTCAACCTTCTTCACAGTCCAACTCTCACGTCCATACATGACCACAGGAAAAACCATAGCCATACAACATTTGTTTTTCTCTTCCTGACTTAATTCACTCTGAGTCTCTAATCCATGTCTGTAAATGGCACAATTTCCTTCCTTTTTATGTATGTTTAGTCACTCAGTTATGTCTGACCCTGCGACCCCATGGACTATAGCCCACCAGGCTCTCTGTCCCTGGGATTCTCCAGGCAAGAATATTGGAGGGGTTGCCACGCCCTTCTCCAGGGGATCTTCCCAACCCAGGGATCGAACCTAGGTTTCCCGAATTGCAGGCAGATTCTTTTTTTTATTTAATGTCTGAGCCACCAGGGAAGCCCAAGAATACTGGAGTGGGTAGCCTATCCCCTCTCCAAGGGAACTTCCCAAGCCGGAGATTGAACCCAAGTCTCATAAATTGCAGACAGCTTCTTTCCATTTTATGGCTCAGTAATATTCCGTTGTATATATGTCCCACATCTTCTTTATACAGTCCTCTGTTGATGGGAATTTAGGTTGCTTCCATGTCCTGGCTATTGTGAATTGTGCTGCTATAAACACTGGGGAAATACTGGAATCATGGTTTTCTCTGGGTATACGAAAAAGGCACCATCTTTGATTGCTAGGGAGACTAAAGGTTTTTTTTTTTTTTCATATTCCTTGGACACTGGTACTTTTCCTTGTGTAAATCGCATATTCTTTCTTATTTTTTACTGTATATTTTTAAAACCAAGACTTTCCTTTAATGAGGAACCTGCATTTCCTCAAAGATGGACTCAGAGTCTGAGTCATTTATTCTCTGGAGAAAACGCTTCTTTTTTGTTTCTCTAATCCAATCAGACGAAAAGATTCTGGGAAGTTAATTTCCAGCATGTGAGACTGACAGGCAGTGTGACTAAGGATCCCAGCTGAGAAAACGACACTTTAATCCCCATTGCTAAAGCTGAGAGGCACTTGGGGTCACAGTGACCAGGGCTGCAATCCCGACCCGCCCTTTCCAAGCACCATGACCTGTGAATACTCCTCCGCTCTCTGGGCTGTAGAACGAGGATCGCTGCGGTTGCCCTGTGGTTCACACGAGCTCTGGGTAGATGTGATGGGCCTGGTGCTGTGCCGGACACCTGGGAGGGGGGTTAGTTTCCAGATGTTCCTGGTGCCGAGTCAGGCCCTGCTCCTGATGAGCCGTGAAAGGTCAGGCAAGTGACGGAAGGATGAAATGCTCGAATAACTGATCTTAAAGAGGCCGGGGTCCCAGCACTGCGGGGGCAGCAGTGTGCTGATTAGATCAGGACTGATAAAAGTCGGCCGGCGCCTTGGGTGCTCCGAGGCATGGCAGGGAGCAGGAAGACTAGAGAAATCCTGCAGCTGAGTGATGGGAGAGTGTGGGAGTTTGCTGCCAGCTGTCTCATCATAATCACCAGCATTTATTGAACAATAAGGTGGATGCTGCCTTATCCCAACTTTGCAGATGAGGAAACTGAGGCTCAGAGAGGAAGACAACTTAAGTCAGTGCAGCTGGGGAGTGGCCCAGCCAGGACTATAACTTCTTCTCGACATGGTCTTGGGTGAAGGGTTTTTGAGGTCTATGCACAGTAAGAGCCTCCCTCACCTGCCTCTCATTCTGTGTGCAGCACAGGTCAGACCCCATGTAGGGCATCATAGGCGTCAGCAGGGTCTGATTCAGGGAGGGTTTCGGTTCCATTGTGACCCCATGGACTCCCGCATGCCAGGCTTCCCTGTCCTTTACTGTTTCTCACAGTTTACTCAAATTCATGTCCATTGAGTCAGTGATGCTATCTAACCATCTCCTCCTCTGCCACCCTCTTCTCCTTTTGCCTTCAATCTTTCCCAGCATCAGGGTTTTTCCAGTTAATCGGCTCTTTGCATCTGGTGGCCAAAGTATTGGAGCTTCAGCATCAGTCCTTCCAGTGGATATTCAGGGTTGATTTCCTTTAGGATTGAATGGTTTGATCTCTTTGCTGTCCAAGGGGCTCTCAAGAGTCTTCTCCAGCACCACAATTTGAAAGCATCTGTTCTTTGGTGCTCAGCTTTCTTTATGGTCCAACTGTCACATCTGTGCATGACTACTGGGAAAACCATAGTGCAGGTATACTTGCCCGTTGTTTGAGTTTGGAATTGACAAATAGCTTCATGTACTTTACTTCATAAAGTAAAACTCCGGGAGTTGGTGATGGGCAGGGAGGCCTGGTGTGCTGCAGTCCATGGAGTCACAGAGTCTGACACGACTGAGTGACTGAACTGAACTGAACTTTACTCTGTATTCACGGCTCTGTGTCCCCAGGAATTGGAGAGACAAGAATGTGTAAAACCCAGATGTCTGCCTTGGAGTCAGTCACAGCCCATTTGTAAAACCCATTTCCCAGAGGAGGATTAGGGTGCCGGTCTTGGGGTGTGATTTTGTCATCACCCAGCTGCTCAGCTGGGGAGGCCGTCTGGGGCCAGATGTCGCCCCTGTGTGGCAGTGATGCTAGGCCAGGCTAGTCAGGGAAGGGGGCAAAGGCGG
Organism: Neotragus pygmaeus; assembly: GCA_006410875.1. Classification (NCBI taxonomy): domain Eukaryota; kingdom Metazoa; phylum Chordata; class Mammalia; order Artiodactyla; family Bovidae; genus Neotragus; species Neotragus pygmaeus. The sequence goes on from SJYV01025301.1 coordinate 285,314, forward strand.
CGGGGTCGGGAAG
>SJYV01025305.1:5600-15792 GCA_006410875.1 Neotragus pygmaeus
GGAATGGACGAGTTTGGGCAAACTCCGGGAGTTGGTGATGGACAGGGAGGCCTGACGTGCTGCGGTTCCTGGGGTCGCAAAGAGTCTGACATGACTGAGCAACTGAACTGAACTGAACTAAATACATATGGAAAGCCTGATACAACATAGACTGCAACATGGATGCAAATTCTATTTCTTACCACCAGTAACTTCAACCTGACTTTATAAGATCATCCCATATTAAAAATCAAATTAAATTAAACAAATATACACACATACCAAATGAGAGTTAAATTAGATAAAGCAGAGTTAAATGCAATGATGCCATCTTAAAGTCTAGAACAGCAATGGAAGGCTCTTCTTTTTTATTTAATAATATTCTCTATGTTTAGCAGAATCAAAATTTCCTTTTCTTATAAACTAGGATTTTTTTTTATTACAGTGTCCTGTAGTTATTGTTTTTTATCTATTATCTTATCGATTATTTTCTGCAATAATACATTGTACCTAAGTTATCTCACAGAGGGATTCCCTGGTGGCTCATACAGTAAAGAATCTGCCTGCATTGCAGAAGACTCTAGTTCAATCCCTGAGTCAGGAAGATCTCCTGGAGAGGGAATGGTTACCCACTCCAGTATTTCTGCCTGGAGAATTCCATGGACAGAAGAACCTGGTGGTCTACAGTCAATGGAGTTGCAAAGACTCGGACACGACTGAGCAACTCACTTACCTCACAGGATAGTGTCTAGGTCAGTGGTAATTTATAGAAATGCAATGTTAAACATACATGTAACTTAACATTTTTAGTACTCCCATCAACAATTTTTAAAACCAAATGATATTATTTTCATAATACATATTTAATCCAAAATGCTATTGTTTTAACATAGTCAATACAAAATTATAGGGCAACTGTGCATTCTTTTTTCACAGTTTGAAACCTGCTGTGTTATTTTATATCTCAATTTAGACTAACCATATTAAGAGGCCCCTTAGCTACCTGTGGCTTAATGGCTAACATTTCGGACAGCATAGATTTGAATTATAGTTTTTTATCTGTTAGAAAGAGGCTTTCCCTGAATCTCACAAATTAATGTAAAAACAGTTCCATCTGGGTAGGCAAAAATATCATGGTAAGTAATGGATTTCATCCTATACTAGAATAGTATGATTAAATCTCTTATTCAGTTCAGTTTAGTCCCTCAGTTGTCCCTGACTCTTTTCGACCCCATGAATTGCAGCACGCCAGGCCTCCCTGTTCATTACTATCTCCCGGAGTTCACTCAGACTCACGTCCATCGAGTCCGTGATGCCATCCAGCCATCTCATCCTCTGTCATCCCCTTCTCCTCCTGCCCTCAATCCCTCCCAGCATCAGAGTCTTTTCCAATGAGTCAACTCTTCGCATGAGGTGGCCAAAGTACACAGTGGCCACAGGACTGGAAAAGGTCAGTTTTCATTCCAATTCCAAAGAAAGGCAATGCCAAAGAATGCTCCAACTACCACACAATTGCACTCATCTCACATGCTAGTAAAATAATGTTCAAAATTCTCCAAGCCAGGCTTCAGCAATANGCGGTCGGCTAGTGATGAGTTCCATGCTTTGTGCCGCGGTCGCCCCTCACTGAGGTTCGGGCTGTGTGCCGCAGTCGCCCTGCACCAAGTTCTGGGCTGTGTGCTTCGGTAGAGGTCCGTGCTGTGTGCCAGGGTTGTCCTGCATCAAGTTCTGGAATGTGTGCTGCGGTCACTCTTCAATGAGGTTTGGGCTGTGTGCTGCGGTCACCCTTCACTGAGGTTCAGGCTGTGTGCATCAGTCGCCCTGCTTTATATCCATGATGTTTGCCGCGGTCGCCCTGTTCCTCGGTCCGGCCTGTGTTCCGCAGTCACCCTGTGCTGAAATCCGGGCTGTGTTCCACTTTCGGCTAGAAACGAGTTACTGGATGTGTGCCGCGGTTGCCCTTCACTGTGTTTTGGGCAGTGTTCCACGGTCGCCCTTTGCCAAATTCCGGGCTGTGTGCCGTGGTCGCCCTGCACCGAGATCTGGCCTGTTTGCTCTGGTCGCCCTGGGCTGAGGTCCGGGCTGTGTTCTGNTGCTGCGATTCATGGGGTTGCAAAGAGTTGGACATGACTGAGTGACTGAACTGAACTGAACTGAACTGAGGAATGCAGATGGAAAGTGGGGAGGACAGTAACAGGGATTTACAAAGAGAATAAAACTGCTCTGAGATTCTAAGGGCTGAAAAAAGCAATGAAAACCAATACAATATTATAAAGTAATTAGCCTCCAATTAAAATAAATAAATTTATATTTTAAAAAAAGAAAAGAGCATTTCAGGCTGGAAAGACATTGTGGTGGAAGGCAGGGTGGTCTGCAGGGAATTTCAAATAGTTCAAGATGGTAAAGGCTTGGGAAAATAGGGTGATTAGCAAAAGGTTCATGGAAAATGGATTGGGGAACATTACAAATAATACAGAGTTATGCCAAAGAACCTGAAGTTAATTCAGTAGAAAAGGGGACCCAAAAAGTCTTTGAGAAGGTTTGCCTTCTTCATTTTGAAATAGAAATTTAAAAATTGCTTCTAGACTAAAGGAACCCTAAACTCCACAAATTAAGACTCAAGATAAAACAAATGTGGGATACGCTGCAGTCTCCTCTTTCTTCTTGGAGATTCACTGTGTTCATCAACAAATCAAAGGTTTGGAAAAATTCTGCATAAAGTAATCCTGTTAATATATTTAGCCTGTGCCTGGGTGCTCAATCCTTTCAGTCATGTCCGACTCTGTGCGACCCTATGAACTACAGCCTGCCAGGCCACTCTGTCCATGGGATTCTTCAGGCAAAAACACTAGAGTGGGATGCCATGCCCTCCTCCAGGGGATCTTTCTGATCCAGGGGTCAAACCCACATCTCTTACTTCTACTTCACTGGCAGGCAGGCTGGTTACCACTAGTGTCCCCTAGAGAGCCCCTGTTTTCTAAATGTATATGCTATCATGAAACTCTCTTTTCTCCCCTTTCCTCATCTCTTTTCTGCCCTTTTACCCATCTCTTTTCTGTAGCATACTTTGAAATTCTGTTTTATGAAGGAAACTCATATGAAATATGGATAAAATGGGAAGATATTTGAGGCTGAAGGTCAATATGGAGAGATATAGATGAGATACAATTGCACTAATAACAAATCACATCTGTTTTGAAGTAAATGTTATTTTGGAGTCATAGAATCTCTGATGCCATTGTTTCAAACTTTTCTGTAGAAAAGTTTCAAATTCCATGTAAATTGAACCATTAAATTCAACTTCTGTGGAACTTTTTCTTGGACTACCCATTATAAGACCTTCACAAGATATTCTTTAAATGATATACACTGATTTTCTTTACTAATGTGCAGTTTAAAAGAAATGTACAATCCCTTTTTAAAAAACTCAGGCAAAATACAACTATGTTAATTATAGTTACTACTGTCAGGTTTTAAAAGTCAAAGCTATGAATAACATCAGTGAATGAAATTCATTGGCTGTCTTGTCTGTGGCTGGAAAATCTATGGTGTCTGAAAGCTGGAATTACCTGGAAGTGGTCATTCAAATTTGTAATGGAGGAGATGATAATTTCACTGCTCCCCTTTAAAATCTAGCCCACACAAAATGCCAAAACACTTAAACTATATTCAAACAAAGACTGATTTTGTAACAATATCTAAAATTGGAAAACTAACAGCAGATTGTAAAATTTACACAAAATTCTTCTCAATTAGATGAAACATTCATACTAAATACTAAAAACTCAATCCCTCTCTCATGAATTTTAGTGTAACATACTGTGGGTACCCATAGAGTTTTTTTTTCCCATTAGCTTAGAGAAATACCATTTCCCCCTGCTTCTCAAAATGGTCAATTTGCAGGTGACTACAACGTCAAGTCCAAATTCCTCTTCCGAACACAGAAAATGTTTTCATGTGGAACACCAACACTAAGAATAGGAAAGGTTTTTTTTTTTTTTTTTTTTTGGGCTTATGAGCACTGAAAATTATAACATTTGAAGAGAGAAGAGTGAGTTAAATTGCTATGTTAGCTAAAATCTTAGCTTGCCTCTGTAAAGCTGTTATATTTAACCTATAAGGATCTGTTTTTATCTTTCTTTAAATGAATTAAAAAGAAAGTGTTATTTTTTCTAACCCTTTGAATCATTTGGCATTAAATATTTCTTACATTATTCAAGAAAGGTATTTCCTGCGACAGTTACCGTGCATCATCTCTTTCAGTTCCTAGATTTCTTAAGAGGCAGTCTTTTCATGATTTACATGTTCTTAAGGTTTTGATGTATACTTCGTTTCTTACTATGCTTCTTTTTTCTATACTTTTAAAATTTTCTTGTAATTTGATCATGCAAGTATGTGATCATTGCCCTGGGCATATTTCTCTCCCTTCATTTCTAGCCTGTTAGGATGAGTTCTTCTATTTGCAACAGTAATTAGTTGCAATTTGTAAAGACAGATGGTCTTAGGAATAATACACACCAATAAATTCTGTCTTTAATAGGTGCCACTTTTCACACACCCATAAGAATCCTTAGGAGGTAATTTTCAGACTGGTAACTTGGTATAATTTTTCAAATTATTAGCGCAAGAAGTAGTCCAGTGAAGAGAAGATTCCTTACAGCACCCTTCCCCTTATGCAAGAGGTAGAGATCCTCTAAAATGGAACAGCATTGGAGAAATATATCTTTATCCCTTGATATGCCATTTAAAAATAGCTGTAAATGAATATCAAATTGGGATGTGGGGAAATAAATTGACTAAAACAATTGATGCTGGAAGTCAGAAAAACACACACACTTGGCTCAGAATTTCGATCAGGTGCTCTACTGAGCAAAAGCCCATATCTTCACTTCACTTTATTTGTTCAGTTATGTTAGACTCTTTGGGACCCAATGGATTGCAGCACGCCAGGCCTCCCGGTCCATCACCAGCCCCAGGAATTTACTCAAACTCATGTCCACTGAGGCAGTGATGCCATCCAACCAACTCATCCTCTGTCATCCCCTTCTCCCATCTTCAATCTTTCCCAGCATCAGGGTCTTTTCAAATGAGTCTGTTCTTTGCATCAGGTGGCCAAAGTATTGGAGTTTCAGGTTCAACATCAGCCTTTCCAATGAACACCCAGGACTGATCTCCTTTAGAATGGACTGCAGTCCAAGGGACTCTTGAGAGTCTTCTCCAACACCATAGTTCAAAAGCATCAATTCTTTGACTCTCAGCTTTCTTTACAGTCCAACTCTCACATCCATACGTGACCACTGGAAAAATCATAACCTTGACTAGACGGACCTTTGTTGACAAAGTAATGTCTCTGCTGTTTAATATTCTATCTAGGTTGGTCATAGCTTTTCTTCCAAGGAGTATACGTCTTTTAATTTCATGGCTGCAATCACCATCTGTGGTGATTTTGGAGCCCCAAAAAAGAAAGTCTGACACTGTTTCCACTGTTTCCCCATCTATTTGCCATGAAATGATGGGACCATATGCCATAGTCTTAGGTTTCTGAATGTTGAGCTTTAAGCCAACGTTTTCACTCTCCTCTTTCACTTTCATCAAGAGGCTCTTTAGTTCTTCTTCACTTTCTGCCATAAGGGTGTTGTCATCTGCATATCTGAGGTTACTGATGTTTCTCCCAGCAATCTTGATTCCAGCTTGTACTTCATTGGTGGCTACATGGCACTGGAGCTGCTGTGAGGAGATACCCCATGCCCAGGGGCAAGGAGAAGCCCCAGAAAGATGGCAGGAGGGGTGAGTTTGCATTTATAATCAAACCCTACTTCTTTCAGAGATGCTCAGAGGGCTCAAACAAATCTTGTGCTCACCAGGACCCAGAGACCCCACAGAGACTGAGATAGAACGGTATTTGAGCATCTCCTGCAGAGGTACGGGTCAGTAGTGGCCTGCCACAGGGACAGGGGCTCTGGGCACAGCAGACTTGGGTATGGCATAAGCCCTCTTGGAGGAGGTCCCCATTAACCCCACCACAGAGCTGCCAGAACTTACACAGGACTGGGGAAACAGACTCTTGGAGGGCACAAACAGAACCTTGTGCACAAAGACCCAGGAGAAAGGGGCAGTGACCCCTGAAGAGACTGACCCAGACTTGCCTGGGAGTGTCTAGAAGTCTTCAGTAGAGGCATGGGTTGGTGGTGGCCTGCTACAGGGTTGGGGACAGAGAGTGTAGAAGTATAGGCATGGGATCTTTTGAAGGAGGTCCCCATTATCTTCATTACCTCCACCATAGTTTGGCCTCAGGTACAGGAGGGAGGGAACACAGCTCCACCACCAACAGAAAGTTGGATTAAAGATTTACTGAGCATGGCCAGTTTCCCATCAGAACAAGACTCAGTTCTCCCCTATCAGTCTCTCCCATCAGGAAGCTTCCATAAGCCTCTTATCCTCCTCCATAAGAGGGCAGATAAACTGAAAACCACAGTCATAGAAAACTAACCAATCTGAATACATAAACCACATCCTTGTCTATTTCAACGAAACTATGAGTCATACCATGTAGTGCCACCCAAGACAGACAAGTCATGGTGGAGAGTTCTGAAAAAATGTGGTCCACTGGTGAAGGCAATGGCAAACCATTTCAGTATTCTTGCCTTGAGAATCCCATGAACAGTATGAAAAGGCAAAGAGATAGGACACTGAAAGATGAACTCCCTAGGTCGGTAGGTGCCCAGTAGGCTACTGGAGATCAGTGAAGAAATAACTCCAGAGAGAATGAAGAGATGGAGCCAAAGCAAAAACAACACTCAGTTATAGATGTGACTGCTATTAGAAGTAAAGTCCGATGCTGTAAAGAGCAATATCTTATAGGAACCTGGAATGTTAGGTCCATGAATCAAGGCAAATTGGAAGTGGTGAAACAGGAGATGGCAAGAGTGAACGTCAACATTTTAGGAATCAGTGAACTGAAACGGACTAGAATGGGTGAATTTAACTCAGATGACCATTATATCCACTACTGTGTGCAAGAATCCCTTAGAAGAAATGGAGTAGCCAACAAAATATTCCAAAATGCACTACTTGGAGGCAGTCTCAAAAATGACAGAATGATCTCTTTTCATTTACAAGGCAAGCCATTCAATATCACAGTAACCCAAGTCTATACCCCAACCAGTAATGCTGAAGAAGTTGACATTGAACGGTTCTATGATGACTTATAAGACCTTCTAGAACTAACACCCCCAAAAGATGTCCTTTTCAATATAAGGAACTGGAAGGCAAAGGTAAGAAGTCAAGAGACACCTGGAGTAAAGGGAAAATTTGGCCTTGGACTACAGAATGAAGCAGGGCAAAGGCTAATGGAGTTTTGCCAAGAGAATGCACTGGTCATAGCAAACACTCTCTTCCAACAACACAAGAGAAGACTCAACACATGGACATCACCAGATGGTCAATAGCGAAATCAGACTGATTATAGTGTTTGCAGCCAGAGATGAAGAAGCTCTATACAATCAACAAAAACAAGACCAGGAGCTGACTGTGGCTCAGATCATGAACTCCNTAGGAAGTCAAGAAACACCTGGAGTAACAGACAAATTTGGCCTTGGAGTACGGAATGAAGCAGGGCAAAAGCTAATAGAGTTTTGCCAAGATAACTAACTCAGTATAACCTCATATAAACATCCACAAAGATACCATTTCCACACATGATCATATTCACAGGTACCAGAGGTTAAGTGAAAGTGAAGTAGTTCAGTCGTGTCCGACTCTTTGTGACCTGATGTACTGTAGCCTACCAGGGTCCTCTGTCCACAGGATTTTTCAGGCAAGAATACTGGAGTGGGTTGCCATTTCTTTCTCCAGGGGATCTTCCCAACCTAGGGATCGAACCCAGGTCTCCCACGTTGCAGGCAGATGCTTTACCTTCTGATCTACCAGGAAGCCCCTAACCAGGGGTTAGGATTTCAAAAAATCTTTCTGGGAGACACAATTCAACCCACACCAATCCAGTTAGGAAACTAGCCTGAATGAAGTGGAGGACATGTACTATGGAAAAAATGATGATAATCATGAAAATGGAAATCATGAGATCTGGGTCATAAATATTCATTGTGCAGATGCAACACCATATTAATCAATTCCAAAGGTGTCTTTCCCAAAATAGCCTACATAAATTTGAAGTATTAGAAATATTTCCTCTAGATCTCTTCAACAGTTTTGAGTTTTGTTTGATTATTCTTTGATGCTTTTGTTTCTTCTTTCTACTTCACTGGGCATTTCCAAAGATTTTCCTAGATTTTCCCCAATATTTCCTATTCTTGAATGTTACCACAGATATACTGTCTAGTCTCTTTATCTAAAGCCTGTCTGTAACTCTCTACCCTAAATCCTGTAATTCAGCCAATATCCCTCCCTGACATTCCTATTTTTACTCTCAACTGGATCATTGCCATCAACACAAATAAAGATACTTTTATTCTGCACATCTCAAAAGAACCGTTGAACCCACTTTATCTGATAGGTGCTGCACAAAAGATTTTATTCCCTTTGTAACAAAATTCCTTGAAACATGTCTATATTCCCTTCACCAAGTCCTCTCCTACACATTCCTATTTGATTCTCACTCCACCATTCCACTCAAAATGTTCTAGTTATGGTTATCAAATAGCTTCTACATTGCTAACTCCAATGGTTAATTCTCAAGCTTCATCTTTCTTGACCATTCAACAGCATTCAACACAGTTGACTACTCTTGTCTTGTAGATACACGTGCCTTCTGGGACAGCACACTCTTCTCAATTTCACTTCACTTCACTAGTTACTCCTTCTAGTTTTCTTTTCTGGTGATTCTTCTTCAGCTTCTTAATATTTGAACATACTAGAGTATCCTTGAATCTCTTTTCATACATGCACGCACACACACACAAACACACTCACACACTTTTGGTGTATCAAGTTTCTTGGCCTTAACATCTGTATGCTAATGACTCCAAATTTTATATCGTCAGGACCCCTCTCCTGCACTTTAGACTTACATATCTAACTGCTAATTCAATATGCTTGGATGTGAAATAGACACTTCAAACTCACTATGTCCGAAGCTGAAGTCATCCTGCTACCAAAACTGCTCTGCTTATAGCATCTCCATCTCTGATGATAGCAATTCCATTCTTTCAGTCATTTTTGTGCCTCCAATCATAGTCTATCTCTGCTTCTTCTTTTTTTCTCACAGCACATATCAAATCCACACGGATTTGTTGTTCAAAATATAGATTCATGATGTAATCAGAATCAACCACTTCCTCTGTCTCCACTGATTTATCCTCATGAATTCACTATCACCTCTCACTTAAATTATTACTTTAATGTTCCTCTGACTGGCCCTCTTCTACCCTTGTCCTTCTACAGTTTATTAATAACATAGCGGCCAGAGTAAAGTTGTTAGAACTTAATGTAACATCTCTCTTCTTAAAATCTTCCCATGCCCTTACCTCATGTAGAATAAAATCTAATTTCTTTACAGTGGCCCAGTCACTAACTTCACACCAGCCATAATGTCCTCTTAACGTTTATCAAATGTGTCAGGTTTACCCTTGCCTTAGGGCCTTTGCAACCACTTTCCTTTCTGCCTAAAATGCCTCTTCTCCAGATACTTGCAATTTCTAGCTCCTCATCCTTCAAGTCTGAGTAATTATTCACTTTTCATGAGCCTTATCCCAACCTACATCAACACCTCCTCTAAATATTCATTATTTTGTACTACCATCTTATTTATACAATATAATGTATTTATTTCCTTTGTTTATTGTCTATTATCTTCTTCCTCCAGAACATAAGTTTTGTGAGGACAGGAAATTTTGTCTGGTCACTGATGCATTTCAAGCACCAAGAACAATGAATGCTTTTTGAGTGAATGAATGCTTTGTCTAACTTTTAAGGCTAGACTAATAGCTTCTGAAGGCAGAAATAACTTTTCTTTTTTCTCTAGTGATCTCACCAATTGATATATAATTAAGACTGGTATACACCAAAAATTGGCTTCAAAACTAGACTTCATCACTGATACTAGTAGAGAACAGCTTCAGAGTATGCTGAGGGGCGCAGTAACTTATGGGTCTCAGAAAGGTTACTGTTAAGCAGTTGTAAGCTGCAGTGATTAATGGTTCTTTGCCTTATTGCGCATTGCAGCATTGCAGGGGTGACTCTGTATCCTTGGTGTACA
>SJYV01025306.1:0-36909 GCA_006410875.1 Neotragus pygmaeus
CGCCTTCTCCGTCCAGAGCTTTAGGTCTGTTCAAAAACATGGCTCCTTGCCCCTGACCTCTGAGCCACACTAACGATTCTCCACTGTAACAGCCACTCGTCTCTCTTTCAAAACCCCATTCAAATCTCACTTGTGCCGCACCCTCTTCTTTAGATAAACTAACCAGTCTCCACTTCTTCAGTTTAGTCAACATTGACACATCCCACTTCAAAAACAGCCTGAAATTGTCATGAGAAAAAAAGGATATTTTAACACTAAGCAACCAACAAACTTCACAGAATTAGAACAGGGCTGCAATTTTTAAACTTCCTGATAGTAATTATAGAGCATTTGTATCCAGCTCTATTCCATTTTCTCTCCAAGGATGCAGAACTGGTGTCTATTTTATTATAGTTTCTCATAATTCTTCATTAGAAATATATTTAGATATTCAGCATATGACGCTATCTGAACTAGTTCACAAGCCAGTTTCACAAAAATCATGACATGATTCAGCAGTACAAAGACGTCTTAAAGACCAAGATCATCTCGTATAACAATTTTTCAAGGAACCAAATATCTTATTCATTTCACACAAATACTTCACAGAAAAGTACATGCATGAAAATCATCTGGTGACTCAAAATGAAACTGGACTGTAATGCAAATCCAAACAACTGCTCAGTAGAGAAGAGATGGTGGTGGGGGAGGAGGGGGAGACAGTATTCTAAAAGGATTCTGAATTTCATCGGAAAAAGAAATGCATCATTATTGGAACCAAGAAAACTTTTACAAAGAACTAAGTTCAGAAAGCCGACTCTATATACACATACATATATATTTTTAAACAATTTGGTACTGCTGCCAAAAGGACAGGCACAGCAGTGAGGAAAAATTTACGGACAGTTTTTGATAAATGTGTCATTTAAAAATCAACAAAGAAAGAAGCATTCAATACATGGTACCAAAAATGTGTCCAGCATTTGACAAAGAAAAAAATTAGGTAGGTCTTTGCTTTATACTTTCCAAGTATTTCAATGCAAAGGATAAAACATAAAAGCAGCAGAATAAAATGAAAACATTAAAAATGTTAAAATAGAGAAGATGTTTGCTAGCTATGACATTAGATATAGAAAAACTGGATGTTAAAAAAAAAAAAAAACCTGGAAGATCTTTGCAACAAATAGTTCAAAGGACAAATAAAGACCCTTAGTAAATAAAAAGCTCTTAGATAGTATTAAGAAAAAAATGAAATCAGTTGGCAAAGAAGATGAACCATTCTTTTATAGAAAGAATAAATTTGAAATTTGGCAATAAATATGAAAAGATATTTGGCAAATTGCAATAAGACAAATTTTCAGCTGCCAGTGAGGAAGTTCACTTTTATATATAGTTAATGAGAATGTAAATTGGTAGAAACTCTCTGGAAGGCAATTTAAAACATACAGCAAGATTTTAAAAGCACATGACTTTGAAATTTCAATTTTAGAATTTTACCCTAAGGATATAATTGGACAAGTGCACAAAAATATGTGGACATAGATGTCCAAGGCAACCTTTTGTTTATGAACATTCAGAAAAAACTAGCAGTGGTTCTGTTAAATAAAAGAATGAGTGTGGAATGATGTCATACATCTACATTTGAAGCAAACTTTTTAAAAAGTAGCACTACTGTGTATGATCAGTTATTCTAAAAAGTATCTGCAGGTTTAACCATTCTTCACAATTTTTCCATAATTCTTTAGTCAAATCATGATGTTTATTAGAGTATTTTGGCAAACTCTAGTGCTTACAAATGTTATAAATAACATGCTTGAGCAACTTCACAGGGCTCTGCAAAATAATTCTAGGTAGCAGGAAAGGGCAGGATCAAGATTACCTACATTTCAGAAATCTTTTTTGAACTTTGTTTACAGCAAGATAAAGAATAATCTGATTATTTCCCTACATCCACAGTTCAGGTGAAAGCTTCCATGGAGGTTTATCAGATAGATATTTGAGAGCTTTCTGTAGAAAATACTGAAAACAAACCTTTCAGTGTCAATACAGAAGGGACAAGATCATATGACTGGTTTTCAATGAAAACTAAATCAAGTTTCATTTTCCCTGTCAGTTAGGACATTTTTTATAATTTACTAAGACTTATGACCAAAATCTAGAGAAGAGCCTGCGATTGGCAAATGCGCAGAATCTCCCACTTTTCTAGTGTAGCTCCTTCAGGGCACCTGAATCACTTCCCACGGAGGTGCTGGTGAGTGCCTGCTGCAGTAGAGCAAGAGCCGCCTTGGGCTTCCCAGGTGGCTCCGTGGGAAAGAACCCCCCTGCCCATGCAGGAGACACAAGAGACGCGGGCTCAATCCCTGGGTCGGGATGAATCCCTGGAGGAGGGCATGGCAACCCATTCCAGTGTTCTTGCCTGGAGAATCCCATGGACAGAGGAGCCTGGCGGGTTATAGTCCACGGGGTTGCAAAGAGTCAGACACAGCTGAAGCGACTCAGCACACACACATCCAAGAACAACCTCAGAGCGCCATGTACTTCATGAAGCCCAGCAGCAAAATGCACTGAGAAGGGTTGTTTGTCTCACACAGAAGTCAGCTTTCTGGGGCTCCCCCAGTAACAGCAGGGCTTTCAGCTAAGCAGGTGTTCAGAGACAAACAGGCTGAAGGTCTAAGCTTTTTTAGATGGGAGGTGCTACTTCTAAAATTATTTAAACCAGTTTTTTTTTTTTTTTAAGCCACATAGATAGGCCTTCTTTATTTTAAATTTCTAAATCTTACATAAACTGAAAGAAGCAAGTCATTTATATGATGGGCTTAAAATCCTTTAACAATGATTTTTGCGGGATGTGTTGTCTGGCTTTTACTTTTTCCCTCCAAAAAAAGTAGATATTGACCCATTTATTTACTTACTGTCATTTACAGGTCCACAATCCCTAGTCTTCGATTCTGATATTTCAAAAGTTCTGGAACATTCTATAATTTTGTGACCTGAATTGATGTGAAGACATTTTATGATCCTTCTTTTGTTTTAATCCTACTCTCTCTGACCACTCATGCGTTTGCTATAGAAATAATCATCTATGTCATTACTGGATGTTGCACTAGAATCCATGGCAGGTTACACAGTAAATGTTGCATGTACCATATTAACTTCCCAAAATGCAAAGAATTTCTGAACTCTGAGACATCATCTATGACTCCCAGGGTTCTAATTAAGGAACTGCGGCCAACAAAAGTTCCTTTAAATTGCCTGAGGTATGGTTTGAAAAAAATGATTACAGCGATTATCTTATAATTACTTTGGGGGCTCACTGTCAACACCTAAGCCTATTTAAAGTAAGTGGCTTTCACTACCGTGAGAATATGCACACCTAGCCTGCTCAAGTTAATTAAGCATAAGGACCTGAACATGTCCGATTTCTTACATGGACACAGTATAGATATTTACTCATTGTTTGCTATGTGGTAATTTTATTTTTCTTGGAGAACATTATCATGTTCAGGACTACTAATCATATCTATAACAGTTTTGGTTGTTTTATTAACTACTTAACTGGCTCAGATGGTAAAGAATCTGCCTGCAATGCAGGAGACCCAGGTTCGATCCCTGAGTTGGGAAGATCCCCTGTAGAAAGAAATAGCAACCCACCCTGGTATTTTTGCCTGGAGAAGCCCATGGACAGAGGAACATGGCAGGCTACAGTTCATGGGGACTGAGCGGACACACTGAGCAACTGACATTTTCACTTTTACTTAAAGGGACATATTTAATTTTTACAGATATCTGAAGCAAGTTTTATGCACCCCCAAATAAAAAACAGTTTAACCATCCGGGTTTCACTCAAGTCATAGAGAAAAAGATCCACTTCTCTTAGGACCTGACATGATCTTTGCTCTAAAATGGATGTTCCATATTCACAGCCAAGCTTCTCCACCAAAAAAAATTTTTTTAAGCATACAGCTCTAAAATTCAGAGAAGGCAATGGCACCCCACTCCAGTACTCTTGCCTGGAAAATCCCATGGGCTGAGGAACCTGGCAGGCTGCCCTTCATGGGGTTCGCTAAGAGTCAGACACGACTGAGCAACTTCACTTTCATGCATTGGAGAAGGAAATGGCAACCCATTCTCCAGTTCTTGCCTGGAGAATCCCAGGGATGGGGGAGCCTGGTGGGCTGTCCTCTATGGGGTCGCACAGAGTTGGACACGACTTAAGTGATTTAGCAGTCAGTGCAACTTGGGATAGCCATATCCCATAGCCTTGGGATAGGCACACAGCTATGAGCTGTGTGATTATATATGTTTTTACATATACATATTTTAACTATTTACATTTATCTGTTTATTTGCAGACTGTCCTATTCAAACACCCACAAACCTACCTGCCATCCTCTCACCTTTTGCCAACACAGACACAGCACCTACAACTTCTATTCCTGTGCCTAAAATACCAATCCTGGCTGAAGGAGTTTGAGAAATGATGACATATTTGAAGAACTCTTCACAATTCAAACAAGTTTTAAGCTCCTACCATTCTGTGTTTCACTCATAAAAGTTACTCCTTCAGTAAATATCATTATCATGTTCCAATAACTGTCTAAGCATTGAAGATAGATCACAATGCAACATAAGATTCACTTACGGATATGCAAGGAAATGTGAACAAATAAACAAGCTGGCAGAGTAGAAACACTCACCTAGTGAAATAAGTTAGGTTTACAAGGCATCCTATACATTCAGGCAGAAGAAGAGAGAATGCAAAATATGATAAAAAGCTATAAAAATAGGCAAAAGGAATGAATTATAGATGATCACACTCCAAATAAGATCTAATAAAGAGAAGAAAGTTCATTAATTTAGATTTGAGTATTTTATAACCTCCAAAGAAATACTCATCAATAGATCCTAAAACCAACAGGTGACAGATGATGGGAAACTTAGGATGGGGAAGCAGGCTGGCAGCATGTGAATTCACTGATCAATAATAAGCACCATGAAAGAAAATGTCCAGATGTTATCTAAACCTTGACGTGAGGCAAAATGATGTATATAAGACAATCTTTTGTGGAAAAGTGGAATCTAGATCCAATGAAACCTTTAGATTCAACTACCAGTTTACAGGAAACATGGAGAATAGAATAACATGATAAATGACACCACAAGGAAGCAATCAGCCAAATCTAGATTTGGAACATGATACACAAAAAATGACTCAGTAAACAATAAAAGCAAGAGGGATGGGAAAAGTTACAGAGTTTAAAAAGACTTAAAGAGACATAATAACCACATACAATGTGTGGATCTTGTTTGGATTTCAATTCAAACCTGCCAACTGTAAAAAAGACATTTGCAAGACAACGAAGGAACATCTCAGTATGCTGTTAAAATATTATTGATAGTTTTGGTAGCTGTAATATCAGCATGTGGCTATGAAAAACAAAGGAGGGGACTTATCTGTTAGAGATGCTCCTGAAATATTTATAGGTGAAATAATACACTATCTGGGATTTGCTTTAACATATTTTAGAAGCATAAAGTGGAAGGAATGCTATATGAAAAGACTGGGAAATGATGACATCTGTTTAAATTTAATGATGCTGGGGCACTTCGCAATTTTCTTTATTTTTCCCTGTATTTGAAAATTTCTGTAATAAAAAGTTCCAGAGGTTTAACATATCAATAAAGCAAATTCTACATGTTTCTAAATGTAACAAAGGAGATTAAGACTCAGTGTGCCTTCTTTATATCAGCATTGATGTGAGTATCTACAGATTCCTTCAAGATTTAGACTCAGTTACCTCTGCAGAGTCACAGAGTTGTTAAATCTGACACAAAGCCCTGGGAGACACTAGATAAAGGACAAGCAGTTGGTCAGAGAAAGAAGCAGAAGTCCCAGCTGATCTGAGGACCAGTTCACGTTGTCCTTCTGTCCCTGTGCCTCGATGCTCCGTTCCTTGGCAAGGTGGAAGCGGAAGAGACTGGGGTCCAAGAACAGGCAGGCAGAACACACAACCCTCACGAGGGAACACACATCCCCAGCAAGCACACAAGACAGCCCGCCTCGCACCCTCTCCTCTAGGCATCTGTGTGGTCCTCACACCTGGACAGGTGCTTACCATGAACTTCTAAAATATTTAAATACTCTAATTTTGGCATTAAGGTAAAAAAAAAAAGTATGGGGGAGCAAATGCCAACAGCTGGATTTTTTTATAAACTGACATAGATAAAAATGTATTCATTAAGTGTTTATAAAAGTCAAAACTCAGTCGTTTGCTAAACTGGGTTTATTTGGCTACTGTTCAAACATCAACCTGTCAATCTGCAGGAGAAAAAAAAGCTGTGCGTTTTTAGCTCTCTGAACATCAAAGCTTTTTTTAGGCCCCCTGAAGTGGATCACAGCAACCATGTTGCTTCTAGCCCTGAGCTTGCGTCCCGTCCTGGTCATCCTGTGTCCTGGAAAACCAGCCTGACTGGTAGAGTGCACCATTACTCAAGGACAACAGCAAGCAAGTTCTGATCTCCATCCCAGCTTTAGGTTCTTAGCGCACGGCATTCAATCAACCGGGAAGAACTGCAGAAAGCTTCATTAATACTTGAGGAAGTCCACTCTATTCAGCGCTAGCCTCTCGCTATGCCCGTCGTTATCTCAAACAAGGATCGCAGGGCGCTCTGAACACGCATGCAGTCCAAATGACAACAGTCCGGCGAACTCAAGAGACCTCTTCAAGCCTCTCCGAACGTGAAGAAGGGGAGGAGAAAATCCTGAGAGACAGGAATATAATCTATCAATTTGCAGTAAATGAAGACCAGCTAAAAACTGTGGATCAGGCAACAGGAATATTAACTAAAGGCCAGTTACTAGGTAGGCAAAGAATAAACACAGCAGAAGTTTTTTTTAAATGTAAGCATGTAAGGGCTAAACTGCAAAATGTTTTTTTCTTGTATGAATAATCTGAGATGTTTTGCAAAATGCTGTATACCTGTGTGGGGCTTCCCTGGTGGCTCAGCAATAAAGAATCTGCCTGCAGTGAAGGAGCTGCAGTAGACGTGGGTTTGATCCCTGGGTAGGAAAAGATCTCCTGGAGGAGGACATGGCAGCCCCCTCCAGTATTCTTGCCTGGAAAGTCCCACGGACAGAGGAGCCTGGCAGGCTGCAGTCCATGGGGTTACAGAGTCAGACACGACTGAATCGACTTAGCATGCATAAACCTGTGGGTTGGTTCGGGGGTGGGGGCCGGGAAACGGTTCCTTTTCCCGTATAATCTTTGCACTGTAGAGAAACATTTGCAGTGACACGACTTGTCCTGAATCAAACCTGAATGACTGATGTGATTTCAAGTGAATAAGCTGCACAGAAGGGCAGTGTCAAGTTTGAGGCACCTATGACTGACCAGTACTTGGTATCACAGTGGTCCGCAGCTGTGGTGTCTACCTCCACTTTGGCTACTCTCTGCTTTTTAATACCTTTGTCAGGAAGCTGAAAGTTACACTTCTTTTCTGAGTTTTGGATACTTGGTCTCCATAGGAATGTTAGGTTTAGAAAGAAAGAATGAATTTGAAAACAGAGGCCAAAATAATTTGGATGAGGCAGGCAAAGATTCATGAAGGGCCTCGCTTTAGGGTGAGGTAGAGGAACCAGGATCCAAGTCTCCTTAGACAAGTAACTTAACTTCCCCTAGCCCCAGTATCTGCATTTGTGGAATAGAGATGATAACTGTTTATGTTCTTGGAGTAGCTTGGAGGCAGGAGGAAAAGACACCCATAGACCATTGTTACATGTAGCCCCCAAGGCAGGCCATTAGATGAAAGAGAGTGCCAGCAGGAGTCAGGAAAACTTTATTTGTTCATTCCTTTTTTGTGTGTGTGAAGTGCCAGGAACTGTCGTAGATGGTGGGAACAGAGCAGGCAACACACGCCGAGATGTTGCTATTGTTTAGCCGCTCAGTTGTGTCCAGCTCTTTGTGACCCCAAGGACTGTAGTTTGCCAGGCTCCTCTGTCCATGGAATTCTCCATGTAAGAATACTGGAGTGGGTTGCCATTTCTTTCCTGGGGGATCTTCCTGCCCCAGGGACTGAACCTGCATCTCCTGCCTTAGCAGGCAGACTCTCTCCCACTGAGCCACCAGAGAAGTCCAAGCCTACATGCACAGCACAGAAAGATGACAGCACTCCAGCTGGGATGCCTCTCCTCAAGCATCGTTCTGATACAGAGATGACTCTGTTCTTTCTCTCTCCTGCACTTCGCCCAGGTCTCCAGCACACATGCTGCTGAGGATCACCAGAGGCTGAAACTAGGATTCCCAGGAGCCGCTGTCACCCACCTCCCTCTATAAGGTCTTAGAAATCAGGTCATTGCGCCTTTGGCACCTAGTATTCCTTATACAGAGCAGACAGTCAGTACAAACTTAATAACCAGGTTAATGGATGAATAACAGGCTTCCCTGGAGGCTCAGATGGTAAAGAATCTGCCTGCAATTTGGGAGACCACGGCTATATCCCTGGGTAGAGAAGATTCCCCTGGAGAAGGAAATGGGAACCCACTCTTGTATTCTTGCCTGGAGAGTCCCATGGACAGAGGAGCCTGGCGGGCTACAGTCCACAGGGTCACAAAGAGTCAGACACGACTGGGGCGACTAACACTTAATGGATAAATAAATGAGAATAAATGACAGTTTCTCAGTTTTCTAACTTATAGAATGAGGATAATATCAGTTCCTCTTCTTTACTGTATTTAAAAACATTTAGAATGTATACAATTCTAAGCAGACCTGTCTTTTTCATAGCACAACAGCCAGGTAATGAAAGCAACCCAAGTGTTTCCATTAGTGAATGAATAATTTTTAAAAGGTAGTATCTATATGCAGTGGAATATTATTCATCCTTATAAAGGAAAAAAATTCCAACACATGCTACCACTTAGATGAGCCCTGAGGACTTCAGAATAAGAGAAAGAAGATAAATATGGTATGATTCCAGTTATAATAGGTACCTGTAGTAAAGTTCGTACAGACAGAAAGTAGAATGGTGGTTTCCAGGTGCTGGGAAGGAGGGAGAATGAGGAATTACTGTTTCATGGGTAAAGAGGCTCAGCTTTGCAAGACAAAACAGTTCTAGAGACTGGTTATCCCATAATGTAAAAAAAACACATCCCTACCACTACTGAACTATACAACTAGAAATGATTAAGATGGCAAAGTTTATCTTATTAATTATAGTAAAAGTTTATGTTGGGTTCTATATCATAATAAATTTTTTTTTCAAAGTTCTATGTAGGGAGGCTGGATTTGGATTACAGATTGAATATATGTTTCTACTCTCCCTCCAACTCCACACCTCTTAAATGCTCGTGTGTGTGTGTGTGTGTGTGTGCACATGCGTATGAATTTACAAGAGCTAGACATACCAATACATGCTGAAAAATAAAAAAGATATTGAAAGATAACATTAGATGGACTGACAGAAGAACACTGCAAAGAAACAGAAAGTCAAGGGTGCTTGAATATCAGGGCCAGCCCATCAGTGGAGCTGGAGAAGAGTCTGACGCAATAATCAATGATTAACTGATTGATTAATTTAATATGGTACTGAGCTACTGGGAAAACCAGGGCAAAAATGACATAGAAAAGGGGGACAATGACTTTAGAACTTCAGTTTCATAACTAGCCAAATTGCATTTCAAATGTTGATAAAAACAGGACAATATAGAAATTGCAAGAACTCTGATAATTTATGCTTCCACACTTCTGAAAGAATTACAGAAGAATGTTTAATCACAGACAATAATAAAAAAGAAAGAAACAGCATGGTCCACAAGAAACAGTAGCTGTGACAAGGAAACCCAAAAGAAGAGTCCATGCAGTTGCTGATGCAATAAAAATGGAAAAATCTAGAGGGAAGCAAACTGATCTCAAATTGGAAGGTAAAAGAAATGGGCAGAAGTAGAAAGCAGAGAATTAAAAATGTGCTAAGATTCATTCTCATCTTGTTCAGGGAATATACAGACAATAATCAACTTGAAACTTTAACAGAAAATACAGTTTAAAACTGTGAATTGAAAGAGTAATTTTTACAAGAAAAAAAAATGTAAATCTTATATTGGGGTGGGGGAGGGAGGCAGCAATGACGAACACAAAGGCAATGGGATCAAGCCAAGACTTGGTTACTAGTCATGTCTGACTCTTTTTGTGACACCGTGGGAGTCTCCAGGCCAGAATACTGGAGTGGGTTGTCATTCCCTTCTCCAGGAGATCTTCTCATCCTAGGGATTGAACCCAGGTCTCCTGCATGGCAGGCAGATTCTTCACCATCTGAGCCACCAGGGGAGGTGGTCAAGCCAGCAAAGGACAGAAATTAAATAAGAAAACTTGAGAAATAGAAAAGTTAACATGGCAAGAGTAAGGTCACTACAAATGGAACTATGATGCAGGGAACTATAAATGTAACCTTGTTTTGTGGTGCTCATTTTGAGATTGTGTTCCTCAATTAAGATACAGTGGCTGACACACTGGCTAGAGAAATGTAAAACTAAACTCTGTGCACAACAGAGCACCAAGAATAAAGAGAATGTGAAAAGTGAAAAGACAGAATATACGCAGGATAAAATCCATAAGAAGAAAGCACAGAGAGCAACAGGATCCAGTCGAGAGTCAATTCAAGGCAAAATTAATAAAAAGAAAAAAAAAAGCATATATGTTTCACATTGATGAAACTCCAGGCCACCAAAAATATTAAATATTCATGAGCCTCTAATGTCTATTTATAACATACTTTGAGGGTTATTTTTAAAGTATGGCTACATGAGAAATTGACAAATCTATCATCAGAGCGGTAGCCTAGAAAAAATCTCTCAGAAATTTAAGCAAGTAGACTGAAAATAAGTGAGACTGTTTACTATATGGAAACAGAGAAAACTCAGAATATTCATTCTTTTCAAATGCATTGGGAATGCTTAAAAATTGATAGCAGATGAAGCCACAAGGAAAATCTCACTGAATCACCCTGAATTAGGAAATATCCATGCCATTTCCCCATTTGAAATGCAATAAAGAAATTCAAAATGGTAGTCACATGACCACCACAAAAAACATTGTATTAAAGCAGTTTTAAAATGACACTTAAATCAATGAAAATGACAGCAGTATATTAAAAAGTCTATGAGATGCAACCCAAGCAGTAGTCAAACAAAAAATTATGGCCCCAAATTGCATATTCAGTATATAAAAATAAAAATTAAGTGAACTAGGCATACAATTTTAAAAGCTAGGGAAAAAAAAAGCATTACTAAAAACACAAGATATTAAAATATGTATGAAATGAAAATGAAATACAATGTAGATTATCCAAAAAACCAAAAGAAAGTTCTTTGAAAAGATCAGTGAAATGACAAACCTCAGGTAAATCTGAGAGAAGGAAATAGAGAAAGAAAAAGAGAAAACACAAATCAACAAGATTACAACCTACATCTGGACATAAATCTTGGATACTGATAAGGTGCTTTTCAATCTAAAAATAACTATGTATAACTTAATGCAATAAATTATGAAGTCTGGAAAACAGATGCTTTCTAGGATAATAAAAATGATCCCCATCGACACACAGAGTTAGAAATTGAAAAATTAGTCAAAAATTCACTTCCAAAGAACCAGCTCCAGGCAATTTCTCCCAAATGTTAAAAAGTTCTGCCTTACATAAGCTTATTTTAAGGTACAAAAAGAAGTCGAAAAATTTCCTGATGTCCTCCATATGTGCATCATAAAGGTGAGATGCCAGCTTACCAACCAGACAAAGTAACACAAAGAAAATGACAAGCTACCCTCCAGGTGGATCAGGAAACAAACAAAATCCCTGGATAACACTGAACTTAGTCACAAAATTTCTGGGACAAACTCTGTTTTCCATTTTATATTAAACCCTGCTTTACCAATTTATAAAAAAATTTAAATAGAACATACATGTATACAACATACAATTCTTTTATAAACTTGAAAAGCAAGGTTCATCAGGAATTCTTTTAGTCTGACTTGAAGTTTTATATGGCTTTAGTTTGAACACACAGGCATACTTATCTTAAAAGGTCATGGATTATAATAAAGTTTTCTTAATCTGCTAGAAGTCTATTCAGTAATGAATCACTAGAAGTTTCTCTGCTTGAGTCAGAAAATGCAAGGCGTACCTGATGCCCATTATTCTTTTAACAATTTACTGGGGGTCTTTGCCAGTATAATAGCACAAGGGAAATAAACTAAAAGACAATGACGTCAATATTTACCAATGATTTGCTTCCTAGAAAATCTTAATCAACAAAACAAAATAAAAGCAAACAAACAGGAAAAAAAAAATCAGAGGCTAGTGAAAAAGTTCTGTAATATTATGGGTTATAAGGTCAACATACCAAAAAAAAAAAAAAAAAAAAGACAACTGTCCTATACAACAGTTAAACAATTAAAAACTGTAATGGAAAAAGAATCCTGTTTAAAAAACTAATAAAATTAACAAGGACATTTTTTGAAATTTATTAAACTCTGCCAAAGCCACACAAGTAAATCTTTATAATTGGGTGGTGGGAGACAGTGTCGTTTTCTAAATAGCAAGTCTCTGTATTATAACTGGACCTCCCTGGTGGCTCAGAATCCGCCTGCCAGTGCAGGAGCACGGGTTGGATCCTTGGATCTGGAAGATCCCCTGGAGGAGGAAATGGCAACCCACTCCAGTATTCTGGCCTGGAGAATCTCATGGGCAGAGGAGCCTGGGGTCCAGAGGCTCAAGAAAGGGCAGGACACAACTTAGCAACTGAACAACAAACAGTATAACTAAGTTAATTCTGTCCAAATTAATCTACAAATGTAACGCATTATCCCTTTTCTATTTTACTCAATACTCTCGTATGAGAATTTTTAAGAAAGCACTCATATGTTATTTTTATAATATCTTTTAAAGACATGAAAGAAAATGCTATGAAGTTTTATCACTGCATTTTGCAAGAAGACGTGACTGCTGGGATGTTGTAACCAGGATATAAAGTGTTAGTGAGAGGAGAAGCAGGCCCAGAATCCAGAGACTGACTTCTCCCCAAACAGGAAGCCAGTCACTTATTTCCTGCTCCAGGCTAAGGACCCAAAGAGGCGCCACTTCTCAACCACTCAGTTTCAGAGCTTTTCCACATGGCTCTTCAGCTGAGGCACCCCCTTTTCCACTTCCCGTGTCACAGCCCAGCCCTCCTTCCCTGACTTCACTTGCCGGTGCCCATTCCCATCTCACAGCCAATCAACTCAACCTGTGCGGAAACATCTCTGAAGCCTGCAGGGAAACTATGCCGGGGCACCTCAGGAACACACCTCTGACAGCACGGCATGGAGGTTTCACCTCAAAATAGTCCGTCAAGCTTTTATTTTTAATGGATGCTAGGAAAACCACTGTTTTTAAGGGTTCAGCTTTTCCGTGAGAATTTTAGCAAGGACTCGCTACCTCTGCCCTTCCATGAACACAGCTGAGTAAGAAAGGCCAGGCAGACGCTGGGTGTCAGATGGAGAGCTGCTTCCCCTGCAGAGTTAACTGCCTACCTCTGGCCTTTAGATCTCATCTTACCACCCATACTTTCCAATTAAGCGATTCTCCACCAACATGCTATGATTGATCCCGAGCCTCTGATCCATTTGGTGAGCTTGACATTATAAAAATGTAAAAAGGGGTGCCCAATGGGACGTAAGAAAGATTAAGCACCTTCTTTGTTTGAGGATAGATGGCCAAAAACTGGTGAGACTGCACCGCCTGTTTCAATTTAAGAACACAAAACTATCTCACCACCACTCCCGCTGCCGCCCTGGTCTCCCCTTACCTTATGATAGGATACCGATTGGAGAAGGAAATGGCAACCCACTCCAATATTTTTGCCTGGGAAATCCCGTGGACAGAGGAGCCTGGAGGGCTAGAGTCCACGGGATCTTGCAAAGAGTCAGGCACGACATAGCAACTGAGCATGAAGATAACTATAAAACAAGCCAGTCAAGGGGTTAATCCCTAAAACCTCCCTCTACCTAATGGGCATGCTTTTCTCAGAATAGGGAATAAAATGAGTCACTTAATCCTATTATTATCAAGAAAAATATGAATCAGAGTCAAGCACAAGCAGAAACAGACTCTTTTAAACGGTTATGCTTACATGTAACTGATAGGAGCAGCCACTGGGTATATCCCATAAAGTTGTCAAAGAGGCTGCTGAAGCCCTGCAGCCTCTGATCAGGCCAACACGACTGTTTCAAGGACTTTAAATGCCATCGTGTTATCACCGTCCAATGAGTGGGACTCAACAATGTGTCCGCCATATCTCATCCTTTTCCGAGGAAACCTGCCTGTTCTTGGGGCACTGACTATGGACAAAAATGATCCCATAGAAGCTGTTAACATTTGTAGTCAAGGGAAATCCCATACGGTGTTGAACCTGGTATTAGTTTGTGGAAAAAGATATTAATACATCACCTCCAGAGGGCAAAGAGCCAAATGCTGGCCACCATTAGCTCCTTGGTAGCTCTCCAAAGATTATTTCTTTATTTTACTTATACATGAAAAATAAAAATCATCCAAATGCTTATTTGCTACATTATTTTCTTCTGCTATGAAATCAGGTTTTGGAATTTAAAAGAGAGAGGGAGAAAGAATTGTCTACCTTCTCCACAGGAAACTGCAAAGAGTACTTAATGTTACCAAAGTTATGAGTCAGACCAAAATAAAAAGCTTCGTAAGAAAACCTGAGCCACAGCTTTTAAAAACAATGACTTATTCAAAGATACTGTGCATTGTAGATAAGACTAATGACCTTCAGTGGTAGTTCAGTTCAGTTCAGTTCAGTCACTCAGTCATGTCCGACTCTTTGCGAGCCCATGAATCGCAGCACGCCAGGCCTCCCTGTCCATCACCATTTCCAGGAATTCACTCAGACTCATGTCCATCGAGTCAGTGATGCCATCCAGCCATCTCATCCTCTGTCGTCCCCTTCTCCTCCTGCCCCCAATCCCTCCCAGCATCACAGTCTTTTCCAATGAGTCAACTCTTCGCATGAGGTGGCCAAAGTACTGGAGTTTCAGCTTTAGCATCATTCCTTCCAAAGAAATCCCAGGGCTGATCCCCTTCAGAATGTACTGGTTGAATCTCCTTGCAGTCCAAGGGACTTCTCAAGAGTCTTCTCCAACATCACAGTTCAAATGCATCAATTCTTCAGCACTCAGCCTTCTTCACAGTCCAACTCTCACATCCATACATGACCACTGGGAAAACCATAGCCTTGACTAGAAGGACCTTAGTCAGCAAAGTAATGTCTGCTTTTGAATATGCTATCTAGGTTGGTCATAACAGACAAGATTTATTGAGTGCATTCCACGGGCCAAACTTTTTAAAGTATCTTATATCCATTAAATTATTCAAATCCTCACAAAATCCTATAAAGGAAGTGCTAATATTAATGCCATTTCACAGATAGGGAGAAAGTTTAAATAACCTGCGCAAACAAGACATTTGGCTAATGGAAGATTGACTGAACAACTTTACATCCTATCCATTAAATCCGTTGATCATGACACTGACCTCCAGGTAGTGGAGTAGACCAGTCAAACTGGGCTATCTAATATATATCTGCTCTTATACATGAAAGCTATATTTATTATCCACTCTGTTGGAGAAGATGCTTGAGAGTCCCTTGGATTTCAAGCAGATGAAACCAGTCAATCCTAAAGAAAATCAACGCTGAATAGCCATTGGAAGTACCAGTGCTGAAGCTGAAGCTTGAATAATTTGGCTACCTGATGCAAAGAGCCAACTCATTAGAAAAGATCCTGATCCTGGGAAAGACTGAAACAGGAGGAGAAGGGGACAACAGAGGATGAGATGGTTGGATGGCATCACCGACTTGATGGACATGGGTTTGACTGTAAGCTCCTGGAGATGGTGATGGACAGGGAAGCCTGGCATGCTGCAGTCCATGGGGTCTCAAAGAGTTGGACACGACTGAGCGACTAAACAAGACTAACAACTAGCAATGTCTTCCTGCTGGGAAGAAGATTTAATGTAAGTCTTAGTTATCCTCACAAGTGTATGAGCAAGAACAGGCTAACCCGCAGGAAGGAACATTTCAGAGTGATGATGCGAGGAAACTGGAATTCTGAATAAAGTTGAGTTTGAGAACCAAGGAGTTCCTCTGAATGAACACTTAAAATAAGATGTCTCTTACAAAACTAGCTAGCACTAAAATTAGCTCAATGTTCTATTCACAAAAGATGTCAAGTTCTCAGTTGTGTAACAACAATTCCTATCTACTTCATTTCTATTCACTGGATGATCCTCCCTCTTTCAAATAACATACTTAGTCTAATTCTCACTGAATTTACCAGTAACGGTTATTTATATCGAAACATAAGTATAGAAAAGTGTGAGGCAGTTCTCCTCTTTTTCTTAAGAGGTAGTATCTTGGGAGGGTGGCCGTTAGGGGAAGATCAGTGAGGAGAGAAAGAGGAGGAAAGGAGTCAGAGCACCCGATTCTCACACTGGGGAGCGGGCAGCAACAGCTTACACTTCAGCCCGGCTGCTGACCAGGTGGCACTCTACACCAGGGGTCTCCAACCCCTCGCAGCTAACGCCTGATGGTCTGAGCTGGAGCTGATGTACTAATAACGGAAAAAAGTGCACAGAAAATGAAACACGTTTCAATTATCCTGAATCCGTCAGCTTCCCCACTCCAATCCTTGGAAAAATTGTTTTCCACGGAACAGATCTCTGGGCCCAAACAGGTTGGGGACCACTGTATTACACGGTGTATCTGCACAAAGGAGTAAGAAACTGGAGTCTCGGCAGTGTGGAGGAAGAGTCCAACTCATGGACAATAACATCGCAACTGGGAGCAGGGATGGAGGAGGTGAAAAGAGCTCCAGGAACAGGAGGGGTGCATCCCTGGGAAGCAGAAGACATGTCTGAAAGCCTGCTTGAGAAGAGCCAGGAAGTGATCAGGACAAGAGGGGAGGACTAGTCCTCAAGAGCAGACTCACTCCCCAAGAGCCCAGAGCAGTGCAGTTTTCTTTGTGCAATACTTCATTTACTCAGCTTTAGGGTCAATTTCAACATGCTTATTATTCCATAAAGCTGAAACTTAATGTTGAAGAAAAAGAGTGAATAATAACAACAGTAATAGAAATAGGTCAGGTATATCACAGGTATTGTATTAGTTCTTCAACCTTGCAGTGGTATACTGATACAGCCTCTTGGGAGGGAGATATATCTCCACAGTGTAAATACTCTTACTGTGGTTCATTTCAAGCTTTAGATGGTTTATTAGCTAGCCTACAAAATTCCTAGCTCTCCTTCTTCACATGATGCTTGTAAGTCACTTTTAGATCTTAAAGACAAAATTACTTAAGGAACTACATGGGAAATTTAAAATGATGCAGCTACTCATTTGAATATTAATCCTGGTTTTTGATGTGATCTCCAGGATGATTTTAAATCATTTTACCCTCATTTATCAATATAGAAATTGGTATTAATCCTAAAATTTGTATGGTAAAATAAAAAATTCTGAATAGTCAAAGCAATCATGAGAAAGAACAAAGCTATTTCCTCACTTTGAAATGTATTACAAAAGTTATAGGAATCAAAACAGCATGGTGCTGGCTTTAAAACAGACACAAGAAAATGGAATAGAATTAAGAGCCCAGAAATAAACGCATATACAGTCAAATAATTTATACAGAAATAAACGCATATACAGTCAAATAATTTATACAGAAATAAACGCATATACAGTCAAATAATTTATACAGAAATAAACACATATAGTCAAATAATATACACAGACATAAATGCATATACAGTCAAATAATTTATATAGAAATAAACACATATACAGTCAAATAATTTTTGACAAGGGCACCAAGAACCCATAATGGGGAAAGGACAACCTCTTCAATAAATAACACAGGGGAAACTAGATACCCACATATAAAAGAGGAAAACTGGACTCCATCCTACAGCACTCACTGACTTGAAACAGACTAGACTTAAATGGAAGACCTAAAACCATAAAACTCCCAGAAACAAAGGGGAAAGGCTTTTTGACACTGGTCTTAGTAATGATTTTTTGGATATGACACCAAAAGCACAGGAAACAAAAGCTAAAATCAGCAAGTGGGACAACATCAAACTAAAAACTGTCTGCACAGCAAAGGAAAACATCAACACAATGAAAAGTCCACCAAATACACAGGGTCCAAAATATATTGACTTATACGAGCACTGTATTACATTTATGCAATACTTCATTTACTCAGCTTTATGGTCAATTTCAACATTCTTATTACTCCATAAAGCTGAAACTTTATAGAGTATATTTGACTCATATATGTATGAGTCAGTATGTTTGACTCATATAAGTCACCAGCAAAAACACAAAATCAAAACCCAATCTGATTTTAAAAGGGGCAGAGCACCTGAACAGCCATTTTCCTATGAAAAGATGCTCAGCATCATTGCCATTCCCTCCTCAAGGGGATCTTCCAGACCCAGGGGTCGAACCTGGGTGTCTAATGTCTCCTGCATTGGCAAGCATGTTTTTTACCATCAGCGCCTCCTGGGAAGCCCAGTAACCACTAGACAAACGCAAATCAAAATGACAATGCAATATCACCTCCCACCTGCTGAGATGGCTATTATCAAGAAGACAGGAGATAACAAATGTTGGCAAAGATATGGAGAAGAGGCAACCCTCATGCACTGCTGGCAGGAACGCAAATGGGTGCAGCCATTACTGAAAGGAAGATGAAGGTTCCTCAACAATTGAAAAATAGAATTACCAAAAAAAAATTTTACCATATGATCCAGCAATGCCACTTCTGGGCAGAGATTCAAAGTAAACTTAGTATCACAAAGAGATACTTGTACTTCCGTGTTCATAACAGCATTATTTACAAGCCAAGACAAACTAAGTGCCCATCAACAGACAAATAAAGAAACTGTGGCATATGTCTACAGTGGAGTATTATTCAGTCATAAGAAAGAAGAAATCCTGCCATTTGTGACAATGTGGATAAATATGGAAGTCATCACGCTAAGAGAAATAAGCTAGACAAAGAAAGACAAACAGTGTATGATATCACTCACATACAAAATCTTAAAAAAAGAAAGCAGAATTCATAGGAACAAAGAATAGAATAGTTGCTGATGGGCTGAGGGGACAAGTGAAATTGGAGGATGCTGATCAAAGGGTACAAACTATCAGATTTGAAATGAATAGTTTCCGAGAATCTAATATACAGCATGGTGCCTAGAGTTAATAATACTGTATTGTATATTTGAAACCTGTTATAAACTAAATGGGAAAAAATTCTGAAGAAGAACATATATGTATATGTGTGTGTGTGTGTGTGTGTGTGTGTGTGTGTTACTGAATCACTTTGCTGTACACCTGAGATGATAACAACATTGTAAATCAACTAAATTCTGATATAAAATTAAAATTTTTTTAAAAAGGAAATTTGCTAAGAATTGATCTTAAGCATTCTCACCACAGTAAGGTAACTCTGTGAGATCATAGCATAGCTGTGTTAATTAACTTAGTTGTGATAAATATTTCACAAACTCTATCAAATAATCATGCTGTGTACTTTAAATATATACAATTTCATTCGTTAATTATACATCCCTAAAACTGGAAAAAATAAAATAAAGTTGTGAAAGAATTTTAAAAATTCAAATCATTAGCATTATATTACTTTTGATATCTCTTTGAGAGATATATCCATTTAAAAAAAAACAAATCACACATTAATTGATTAAAATCCTTAAGATATAACTCTTTTCTCATTCCATCAGTTTGGAAGTAAATAAGGTGAGGGGTCTTGGAAATCATTATTTAAGAATGTCACTTACTGTTTGTGAATATGTATGATATTAAGGTGGAATGTATTACAGTTATGTTCAAATTTAAAGACCTCACAGATTTTTGGTTTTGTTTTTAGGGAAAACTAAACCCAGATTGTTATTTCAAAGGTGAAAATACTCAGGTCTGGAGAAAAAACAAAACTGGCCAAGGCCTCAGGAAGTCACTATAAGATAAGCTGAATTTGACAGTTTTTACAATAAACTTGCAGCCTCTGAGCCTCTGCTTCAGCTCTCTAAACCATCACAGAACTCACGAAGAAGTGACCGTACTGCAACAACCAGGGTGCTGTATACTCAGTTGTATATGACAAGTTTCACTCCTGTTCCTTATGAAATCACCTATGAATTTAAATGAATAGCATGCAGAAAAACAACTAGAGATCCAGAGACACAAACCAAAGGAACTCAAGTATATTCGCCTGGATAAATGCAAGTGTAACACTCATAAAAAAAACCAACAAAATTGTGCAGAATGCATTTTGCAGTCAATCCCATTCTGCTTACATTGTAGAGATCTTAGCGGCAAGAATGCCATAAATGAGCATGGGCAAGCCAGGTTCTATCTGAGGAATCTTTGGATAAAGTGATCTACCTTCATTCACTCATTAGTGAAATGAGGAGTTGGAACAAATTCTCTCTAAAGTATCAACAAACACTAAAAGGATGTGAATGAAAACCGAAGTCTAAGGGATTTACAGACCAACTTTGACTCATAATTTCAGCCTGAAATTAACAAAGACCCTTAAACTTTCTTTGAAGAAGATATTTGGCATCTCTGACTGAAGTTAACTGGAATAATTCTAGAAAGAAAATTCTAGGAATTTCTGGGGGAAAATATAATAAAGGCCAATGAGTTAAAGTTGGTATATTAGTTTTAGAATATTGCTTCTACACTACTTGAAAAGTGAAAGCCACTCAGTCGTGTCTGAGTCTTTGCGACCCCATGGACTATACAGTCCATGGAATTCTCCAGGCCAGAATATTGGAGTGGGTAGCCTTTCCCTTTTCCAGGGGATTGTCCCAACCCAGGGATTGAACCCAGCTCTCTCACATTGCAGATGGATTCTTTACCACCTGAGCCACAAGGGAAGCCCCAAGAACTACCTACTAGCATGCATTTCTTCTTTCCTCAAATGTGCATTAAGTGCAGGGTCCTGGGAGGGTAAACTTTGTCCACTAATTGCCTTCCTAAGACAATCTGGATTCTTCAGTGATCGAAAAGCATTAGTCAACAATGAAGTAAAGAAGCCACTGAGCCATTTTTAGTTAAAGAAAAAAAAGTTTGTCTCTCTTAGAACTGTTGTTTCATCAAACATGCCTGTGAAGGTTTAAGATACATCATTATCTACCAAGATACAGCATCTTACCAATGATGTACCAAGATAACTCACTATCATTACCACCAAGGAAAAAAAAAAAAGAGCTGCCAGTTAAATTGGTATGTCATAAATTTTGGAGATGTTAAAATGTAAAAAAAGAAAAAGTGTTTTGGAATCAATTGACTGTTGTCGCGTAAGGCTTTTGACCCAGAATTTTGTACAAAACCATCTTCAAGAAGAATTGTAACAATGCAGGTGGGTCATGAGTCCCACGTGACTCAACCTTCTCTCTCCACTCGAGTCGTATTCATTAAACTTTTTTTAAAGGAAAATCATTTATCATTTGTACCAAACAAAAATTAGGAAGAAAATAGTTCATGGAGGCTAAATATATCTCTTTAAAGTATTTTCTGTGTTTCTTATTCTTCTTAAGGGCAAAGGGTTGCTTCCACACGCTGTTTGGGGAACGTGTCAAACACTTCTGTAATGTCTAAAGGCTACCGGTGTGCACTCCCCTCCCTCATTCCTTATTCTGACAGCCATAGACAGCAGGAGCCAGAAGGGGGTCTCAGAATCCACCTAAGCTGAGCCTTCATTTTCAAGAGGTAGAAACTGAGCCTTAAAATATACTGGAGGCAGGATAAGAACTCTGTGATTTGACCTCCAGTCTACTAGCTGCTAGATTCTAAACATTCTGCTCAATTATTCCTACCTTAGTTTATGAAGGGCAGCTCCGAAGAGGAGTCTTTTTTTTTTGTCTACTTGTCTGAATTTCCTCCAACTAATTTAATGAGGCTACCTTTCTTTAATACTGCCCTTCAAATGAGACAGAGAGTCTGAAACAAATTTCTCAAGGTTTCTGAGATCTTCCTTCTCAGTCAGATTCAGTGACAAAGGTTCGTTATGTTGCATATAATGAATGAGGAGAACTTTGTAAAGCAAAAAACAGAAAAAAAGAAAAAGTAATGTATTCGATATTTCCTCTTACTGTCCCTTTCTCAATAAATTTTTTAAATGAGTACAATGAAATATGTTCCTCTTGTTTAACATAAGACACTACTAAATCATTCCCGAATGTAGGAAGCATCCCAGGGTGACTCAATCCCAACCAAGCCCTGCATGTAGTACCAGTCCTGAGAGATGCTCCAACAAGTAAAGCTTCACAGGGACTTCCCTGGTGGTCCAGCGGTCAGTACTCCACGCTTCCAAAGCAGGGGACACTGGTTCAGTCCCCGGTCATGGAGCGAAGATCCCATATGCTGCCTGACTCAGCCATAAAAAGAGCTTCATGGGAAGACACTTCCACAAGGCAAAGAATAAACCATTCTAACTCCTGTGCTGAACTGTGCATAATAACTTAAAATCTTTCCCTATCTCAAAAGTCCAGCTTGATATCACTAAGTTTTGTAGGAAATGCCCTCAAGAGGCAGTCTATATTCCATGAAATAGAGAGGCTATGATCTCAGGGTGATCCCAGAATCTCCACCAAACACAGCAGCATCAGGTTTGTCTGGAAAAAAAACAAGAACACCAACCTCCTCCCAAACCACACATGTTCCAGGCACTGCTGTGGTTAGACAGGCCAAATGTCCCACTATGACCTTCAAAGAAGACACTACTGCTGTGATCCTAGGATTAAGATATGCTTCTGCTTCTGTCTAACCTCACCATGAAATGCAGGGTTTAACTCTGATAATGAGTTTTCCACCCTATCCTATAAACTCAGATCAACTGAAATCCCATGGGCCAATCAATACCAAGACATTGGATACAATACCAGCCCAGTTCATCAAGACATTGGGTCTCATGTTTCTCTCACCGTTAGATGGAGTACTATCCTCAACAAGAGACATATTTGGCCAAAATATCCCAAACCAAGATGGCCAATGGGTTAATGTTCCTTTCTGAGCTCCTCCATTATGCTGCTTCCTGTGTCTGAGGGGTGGCAGGCAGGGCGCCCCGCCAGAGCTGTAGCACTCTGCAGATGTCTCTGCTGTGTTCGGTCAAAATGAAAAGGAGACAAGATGGCCCTCTGACAACAGACAGCTGTCAATGAGGTGATGTGCTTGCTCTCGGCTGGCCGATGAGCGGCACGTAGGTGACACGTGCTTGGATAATCAGCTTGCCTATAAAATCCCAGCCCTTGCGGAGCTGCTCAGATCGGCCATGAGGTGACGGCATGGACCGCCTTCAACTATCCTGTTCTGAGTCTCTCCGTGTGTGTGTCTCTGACTCTCCCACACGGGAGTGCTGAGTACGGCTGGAAAGGCTCTGGTCAATACAACATGTGTAGAAACACAAATGAGACCAAAAGAAAGTGGGAAACAAGAATAGGAAAAGGGAGCCCTGCAGCAGAGTGACCCAAAATAAAGCAGAGAGACAGACTCATCCAGTCAGATCAGGCTCATACTGACACGGATACAGGGATACCATTGCAGGTAACCAGGCAAGGGACAAGAAGATCCGCGTGGCCTCTTCCCCATGCTCCATCTTGTCGTTTGCCCCTCCAGCCACCAGAGGGCAATTTGGGGCTAGATCCTGGTAGAGGAGGCTCGAATTCTGAGCTTTTACAAATACTTAAATATGAGAAGTGGGAGTAGGGGTGGAGTGCCTGGGGAAAGCAGAGCTGAAGGGAGAGACTCAGGGGACCCGCAGACTGGAAAAGTGAGCTCCTCAAGGCTTCCACTGAACTCCTAAACTCAAAGATGGCCTTCCCTGGTGGTTCAAGGGTAAAGAATACTCCTGGCCACTGCAGGAGATGTGGGTTCCGCCCCTGAGTTGAGAAGATATCCCTGGAGAAGGAAATGGCAACCCACTCCAGGATTCTTGCCTGGGAAATCTCATGGACAGAGGAAGCTGGCGGGCTACAGTCTATGAGGTCATAAAAGAGTCGGACATGACTGAGCGACTAAACAACAGCAAAACAGCCCCTCTAAACTCATAAATAAACGCTAAACTCACGAAGGAGCTACCTGATGGGCCTGGCAGATATTTTAACCATCAATAGGGAAATGCCTCCCCCACCCCCCATCTCTCTCCATCTTCCTCTCTCGCTCCCCCAACTCTTTTACTTCTCTTTGCTTTCTAAAAGAACAGCTGGTTGGAAGCAGCGAATCAGGAAGAAAAACAAGGGGAGACAGCCAAAGCGGATACAGCATCAAATCTGTGGCTGTCCACCTGCAGCACCGAAGTCGAAACAGCAAAAGTCTGGCTTAGAGAAAGACGAGTTTAACAAAACACAAACTCACTGGCGTGGCCACTCAGGCAGCAGAGCTCTTCCACAGTCACCCTCTGCCCTGACCACTTTCATTCTGATTCTTTTTCAGCTCCCCCAACCAAGAGACTGATCCACCTGCTGGGCCAAAAATACAACCCCAAAGGCTTTTATAAGATCATTTTTAAGAGATCATTGAAGAGTGAAAAGGAGAAGTGCTGAGAGGAGAGACTGGGGACACAGGTCCTTTGTCTTTTGAGAATCAGAGAAAAGTCCGAGCCCAAGGCTTTCCCAGGCCTGCTCCAGCTCTGAGAGCTCAGGAGGGTCCCTACAGTTGTCAAAGCCTGGACAGGATGGCAACTATCACTCCATCACCACAGGGCGGCTCCACTGCGGAATATCCTCATGGCCACTGCCTCATCCCTGGAAGACAAAGCAGTCTTTCTCTGAGAGAGATGTGAGAAGCTATTCAACCTCCATCTGCAATCGTGACCAACAAGCAGGAACGGAGCCAGGATAGAGTCTGAGACTGGCCACCTCTCTCCCACACCAACACCTACGGTTATCAGCCAAACGGGCAGGCCCTGCCTCCTGCCAGCTGCCAGGTAGCTGAAGCAGCACAGTGGGTTCCCCCACCCAGGGGATCCTCGTGGCAGGGTTGAAGGACCATGTCACCAGGATGTCAGCCAGTCACTGAGTTTCAAGGGCATGGGACACGCCAGCTCCTTCCACTGCCCATGCTCTTTGGAAGCTGTCATATCCACATAGACCTGACTCAAGGACACCAAAAGGCCCCAACATCACACGGGCTTACACACGCAGATCACTTATAAACTCTTCACTGCTATTCCGGCTAATACCAATATGGGCACCTTCTGATTGAAAGCCTTCCCCCTTCATAAATAAGCATAAATAGTCAAGAAGCAGAACCACTACAGTGTCTGGGTCAAAAGTCAATTTGTGATATATAATGTTGCAGTTTTGCCCAACTTTCATCAGCACTATTTTTAATATTGAATTTGGCCTTTTATCTTTAGTTAAGAAAGTGATGCTTAGTATGAAAAAGGACTCCAACAATGTAGGAGTATGTTGGGCAAAAGAAAAAGTATTTGCATACATATGAAAACCAAGGCGGTCATTCCAGGCAAACGCTGCTCTTCCTGGTGTCCATCAGAGCAGTGACGGGAGGGGCCTCTGGGACCACGCCACGCCCCTGTCTCTCTCACCAGCTAGGGCTCTTTTGCCAGTTGAAATACTGGGACGGTCCAGCCCTCTGTCGTGCAGTCTCCACTGTTTCCTGGGGAGATGGGGACCAGTGGGATTGCCCGGAACAGCAAAAGCAGCCACCTCCCAGAGGAACATGGGCTTGCCACCTTAGACATCTCCTCCTGGAGCCTCTGATACCCAGGCACCATTTTTACGCTACAGCAGAAGAGGGAAGAAGGCAGTCATTTCCCCCAAAGGAAGTTATTATTAAGGACAAGCCCAGGCTCTAGAGGTATTAGGACTGCAAGGAGGTTGGACAGCCTCACCGTCCCTCTCAAGTGCCAAGTCCAGTTCAGGCTTTCCTGGAATCCTGTCTGTGCTGCTCTGAAGCTTTTAATCTCTAAGTTCATTCTGCATCTTCTTTCTCTCGAGAGAACACGGTGTGTACATAAGCTCTTGCTTATGGCAGATGGACCTTCCAGGAACCACATCCACTGAAAATAAGAGCGGTGACTGTCCCACTCAGCCGGGCTCACAGTTTGGTTCTGACCAGAACAACGGCCGTCTTATCAACCGCCCGGGTTGCTGAAGATAGGAAAGCCTCTCTCCCATTCCATTAGGCTGCCAGACGCCCTATCTTGCACACTTACTTCTTAGTTACTGCAAAGCTTTTACATATTTAGGGAGCTTTTTCATCAAAACATGCTGGAATGGCTAGAGGCTCCGACACATGAATGATATCTGCCCACATGTGCTTTTTATCCAAGTTCACAGCTCCTGGTCACTGAGGGTAAACAGTGTTATCAGTGATTATTATGGATTTAGTCAAGTATATTTCATTCCTGTCATTTACAAGCACTTGTGTTGGCTGGTATTTACAATGTCGGGACTCTGTCACTTTGGCAACCTTCTGAGACAACATTTTTCCAGTGTTACAGTGACATTTCAAAAACTCAGTATTTACAAGCAAATGACACCCTCTGGCTCCGTGATGATGTGATTCAGTGGTAGCTGAACAAAGGGACACTCCTCTAGAAATTTCTTCAGGATGTACTTCCGGCTACTCCTGGCTATTACATCAGGGTCCAGGGCAGCCCTGTGGCCTTTGGAA
This sequence comes from Neotragus pygmaeus, assembly GCA_006410875.1. Classification (NCBI taxonomy): domain Eukaryota; kingdom Metazoa; phylum Chordata; class Mammalia; order Artiodactyla; family Bovidae; genus Neotragus; species Neotragus pygmaeus. The sequence continues at coordinate 26,747 of SJYV01025306.1, forward strand.
GAAAGAGGCTACAAAGACATCAAGTATTAAGAAAATGTCAGTGTCACACACCACTGGCATGTTAACTGCTGCGCAGAGGCTCACGTGGACAGGGGCTGCTGTATGATGCTAACAAGTCTCTCAACATCTCTGAGCTTTAGCTTCTCATGTCCTACTAAGCGGCACTGGGCAGCCAGGTGACATCTGGTCACTTTAACATTCCATCCTTCTGCATGTCAAAACTATCCACAGAGATAAAACTCCTATCATCATTTTTCTCATATCCTGTACTGAGTTTATGAGGAAAAGAATCCCATGCAGGAAACAGAGAAGCCAGTCATGATTGCTCAACTCAGTCCCATCTTCCCTGTTCCAACACCCCCACCCCCGCCCCATCAAGCAAGATGGACCAGGAAGAGCGAAGGAGGAGGAAACCTGACCGACAAAAACACAGCTGGTATTGCATTCGCCCTTGAGCTTCGGGGCCTGTCCGGTCTCAGCCAGACCACGGCTCTTTACAACGTGACCAGGGTCCTCTCGGCAGTGGAGAGGTGCAGCTGCTGGCAGGCAACAGATGATGCAGGAAACATGCACAGTCAGAAGATTCTTTCTCGACCCTCTGAAGACAGTAATCTTGATCACAAAGATCACAGGCTCCATCATACCGTCTTTAAAATTGCAGTCTTGGGATTTCCCTGGCAGTCCAGTGGTTAAGACTCACGTTGCCAATGCCGCGGTCACAGGTTCAATGCCTGGTCAGGGAACTGCCTTCCTCAGTGACTGCTGTGCTTAGTCACTCAGTCGTGTCCGACACTTTGCGACCCCACAGACTGCAGCTCGCCAGGCTCCTCTGTCCATGGGATTCTCCAGGCAAGAATACTGGAGTGGGTTGCCATGCCCTCCCCTTCAGGGGATCTTCCCAACCCAGGGATCAAACTCAGGTCTCCCGCATTGCAGGTGGACTCTTCACTGACTGAGCCACAGGAACTAATATCCTGCCTGTTGTACAGCATGGCCAAAAGATGTTTTTTTAATGTAGTCTTCCCTACTAATTGTGGTCCCAGTGCAGTAAGCTAAACAATACGTAAGTTAACAGTGAGAAGAGAGCCAGAACCAGCTATGAGGAGACTGGACTAATGGCTATCACAAAAAGCTTCAACAACTGGATGAGGAAGCAGTAGGGAAAATGACAAGTCTGGAGCCCAAGGACCACGTCCCTAGTCCCTCTCTGCCACTTACTGTTCATATTGACAGAAAGGCTGTGAGTCTCTGCTTCATTATCAATAAAATGGGGATTAAAAACAGATCTTCCCTCACTGGGATCACAAGTTACATAGCTCGTTATTGCAGTTGGTTCGTTTACCCACTGACTCATCCATCCCGACTCCGGAGCACTCACTCGTGTCCCCTGTCAGGCACTGGGGAGGACTGACAGGCCCAGTCCTCGGTCCTCGCTGGCTGCAGAGAGCGTGACAGCTCTGGCTTGGCAGAGCGCAGTGCATCAGAAGCTACCTGGGCCCAGAGAGAGCCATCCTGTTCCGGCCTGAGTCTAACATGAGGGCCCCGGAGGGAACAGTGAATGAGCGGGGCCTTGGACAGAGAGTGAGAGTCATCAGTGAAGGGATATAAGGAAGGGGGAAGGAGGGACAAGATGAAGATGTCCCAGGCCAATGGAAAGGCCCTTGTGAAGACAGGGAGAACCATCGACGAGCCCTCAAGGGAAGCCAGAGCAGCTCAGTGTGGCTGGACCACCAGGTAGCAGTGGGGAGTGGCAAAGACAAAGCTGAAGGCCAAGGCCGGGGCCAGGCTCCCCAGAGCCCATGCATGATGCTAAGGCTGGCTCCCCGAAGCATGGGGGCTGCTGGGCCAGGGTGTAACTGCCTCGGTGACTTTTGGAGACAACCACTCCAGCAGTCTTGTGAGAAGGAGAAGGTGGGGATGGAGGGAAATGGAGGGGGTGGTGCCTGGGATGCAGGCCCAGTGTACAGGAAGCAGAATCGATCACAACTGAGAACTGAGGGTTTATGGGGATGAAGAAGGCAGTCTAGGAGGGTGACTGGGGAGCAGTCAGTCGCCAAGCCAACAGACACAGATGGAAAGACTAGCCCCGAGAGGAAGGTCAACCAATAAAATCCACGGTCAAAAGTACAATACCTGAGGTGAATTATCTCATCAGTAATGGCCAAATTCTACTCTAGCCCCTTGAAAAATATATCTCAACAGATGTGAGAATATCAATGCAAAAACGTAAGTTAGAGCCTCATGTTAGGTGACTAAACTGTTATTAGTTCAAACCCTCTACCAAGAACAGTGATAGCATGATCTTGGGGGGCAAGGGATATGGTGCTATTACATAAAATATTTATTAAACACCCAAATGAAGGGGTGGTGGAGTAACTATTGTTGGATGTTCTGGTGTGCTCCACTTGCTGGCTGATTGTCCAGAGTTGACCTAGGATGTCTGTGTTCTATTTCTAGAACAGTATGTACAAATAATCTAGAGCACTGATAAAATGATTTGCAACCAGGTAACTAAGGGAGACATTTTGGATGAAATTCCACAGGAGCCTCCAATCCTGGTGTCTGTGAGTAGCTCTGAAGTCACACTATGAAATGTGAGGGGGCAGTACAGCTACCTAGGATATAATGAAATATAAATATGCTTTGTAATCAAGTATGAAATGGCTTCCCTACTGGCTAGAACAGTAAAGAATGCCTGCAATGCAGGAGACCTGAGTTCCATCCCTGGGTTGGGAAGATCCCATGGAGAAGGTAATGGCAACCCACTCCGGTATCCTTGCCTGGAAAATCCCATGGACAGATGAACCTGGCGGGCTACAGTTCATGGGGTCACAAAGAGTTGGATACGACCGAATGACTAACTATAACCATGAAATGGAGACAGTATGAAGTTTGAGAATGATAAGACGGATGTGTTTTCTGCAAAAGGGAACAAATAAATCAAAGGGTAACCCCTTCCTTCACATCAAAATGCCATAATTAACTCATAATGAATAACTATTCATATTCACTATTATAGAACCATACAATATATATACATTGACCCATATACCTCAAGTGAGAAGAAAGTTATGCTTAGTTGGTTTCACTGAATAATTTACTAATACTTCTGTTTGAATAAAAATTATTTTATAGGCATCCATACTGATGCAATCTTCAACAAAATATTAATGCTAAGGTAAGGGATTTAATCCAATAGGAATCCACCTATATAAGCTTTGTATCACCTACTAACTCATTCCCTCTTCATATTATTTCTTATTCTATTAGGATAATCAAATGGATCTCAGAGAGGCTTATAAAACTCTCTATCAAAGCATAAGATGAGTTAATAATTTTATCCTGATTTTATAACCTTTATTTCTATTTGATAATCACTTCAGAATTAGAGGTATATTTTAGCGTCCTTTCCTTTTGACTTATTTATCCTGTGTTCGTGGTAGCCAGACTCAATGTTTCCTTCCTGTAGCTCTTATATGTGTATGTGTGTGTGTGTGTGTGTGTGTGTGTGTGTGTAAAGATGAGGGGAGAAGGAAAACAAAACTAAGAAAAAATGAAAGTGACTTACCAACAGAGCATGAGAAAAGTTAGCTATTTAGCGAAATAAAAATAACATATTTAGTGATTTGTAATATAAGAGTAAAATGAACTCACTGGGTCTCAAGAGGTCTGCAATATGATCTTTGCAAAAGGTATCTTGCCAATTTAATTGAGGTAGGAGTTATTTAATTTTTTTACAGGTATAGTTTTCAATAAAACTACATATGCCTATAATACTGCAATGGCAGATGTGTCTCGATTATTAGAGGTGGGCTCAAGGGAATATATACAATGGATCTTGAGATCTGTAAGCAGCTGTTTTGGGGGGGCAGGGAAATGATGGGGGAGGGCACTGTACCACACACATGTTCCTTAAGTGCAGCAATGTTTTGCTATTTTACTGCAGGTGTATTACAGAGATGAAATTTAATAACTTACTGTATATAATACCAATAAAACTGAAAAGATTCAATGCCCTGCTGTTCATTACCGTGGTACAAATGAGCTCGGATTATTTTGTGTGCATGCACGGGTAAAACCCCGACCTACAGAGACCCCCACATCTAGAGCTCTGGAGAATGATCACTGCTTGAAAAATCTTAGGGATGTTCTTCCTTAATCGCTTTGATATCATTGAATTGTCATCCCAAATTCATGTAAACGTGACTTTGAGGTGGGTTAAAAATAAGACATAGTTGGTATTTTTTTAAAGCATCATAGAAAGCCTTTACCAAAGAGGTCTTTCGAAAAGACAGGTTAATGGAATCAAGGGTTATACAGATTTCCTTAAGTACCATAACAATATAACAGTGATAATATATTCTAGCCAACAAAATCTAGAGAAGGGCCAGTCTAAAGATGCTATCCCAGCAGATTTTAACTGTGAAGAAACATTTGTGTATTAGGAATGCTAAAGCAAATACAACTATGTACACATGTCAGTTTTCTTCTCGAAAGAAACTACTTCTGTTAGATAAAAATAACACAGTTAACATTATAGGTACTTGCTTTCGGAAGCTCAGTTTTGTTTATCTGTGAGTGAAAGTGTCTGTAAAGAAACCCACATAAACAAAGAGAAGGAAATGGCAACCCACCCCAGTATTCTTGCCTGCAATTCCATGGACATCAGAGCCTGGTTGGGCTCCTAGCCCAAGTCCATGGGGTTGCAGAGAGTCGGACACGACTTAGCGACTAAACAACGAACAAAGAAAGCACACATACACAATTTTTCAAAGAATGGGGTTCTTCAATTCTAAGCAAGTTACCACCATCAGGCACAGCAGCAGACTCATTACCTGTTTCTTTCTTAAATAATTACTTCTAAAAAGATTATGGGGTTTTGCTGGTAACTTGCAGTGTCCTCACTATTTTAACTTGGGGTTTTAGTTTTCAGAGTTTCAGAAAAATTTCCTAGTGATGAAACCATTTCAAGAAATATCACACAGAAAGGAATAAATGGTTCTCCCACTCCATATTGAAAAATTCCTCTCATGCTGAATTGTAAGTCTACTGTCTTTTTTATGGAAAGAAGCCAGAGGGCTACAGTGATTTCTATAGGATGAGCAGGTATATTTCAACACGTTCCTTCGTCCATGGGATTTTCTAGGCAAGAGTACTGGAGTGGGTTGCCATTTCCTTCTCCAGAGGATCTTCCCAACCCAGGGATCGAACCCGGGTCTCCCTCATTGTAGGCAGAAGCTTTACCGTATGAGCCACCAGGGAAGATATTTCAACAACAAATTTTACCAATTATTTAAAAACAAGTCAATTGTTTAGTCATTAATTGATATCCCCTCTCTTTTTTATGTATCAAAATTTAGATGAATTATAGTCCTACTTACTAGAGGTTATTAACACCCCCCCAAACACTTTTCATGAGAAAAGAGAAGTTCATCTGGTGAAGTTTCATTTAGGATAGAAGGACTTCATGTTTTTGGTGTCTTATAAACCACCTTGAAGCAATTTCAATGGTTTTCATGCACTAGTTGTCCTGAACTGTCTATACAACTGGTGTATATTTCTAACACATATTTGTCATTTTATATATTTCACAAGTGAGTTAAATGCCACAATCAAAAAAAAAAAAAATTACTAGGTCACATTTAGGAGCCTGAAAAAGGTATTGCTCCCAGATTTCATTCTATATAGCTCTTGTATTGGGGGAAGAATAATTTGATCTACGAAGAATCCAAATTTGTGAAATAGCAAACCATATTCTCCCTGCACTACACAGAAAGGAAGGCCCAAAGATAATCCATACATTTTTAAGAAAGTGTTCATGCTGTTGCTAAAATGTGAATTGGCATATTCTACCCCAGCCTTGTCACAGGAAATCTTCACTGGTTTCAATGAAATTGCACATGCTAATTTTGAGGACATTACAGAATAGATTGGAGAAGGAAATGGCAACCCACTCTAGTATTCTTGCCTGGAGAATCCCATGGATGGAGGAGCTTGGTGGGCTACAGTCCACGGGTCGCAAAGAGTCGGACACGACTGAGCGACTTCACTTTCATTTTCACAGAATAGATTATCTATACAGTCACATGTGGTATATTTTTCTTTTTTTTTTTTTTTAAAGGTTGGGCCATGAGGAGCCCTGCCTTCCTCTCTGCCTTCCCCACCACTATGGCTCCAGTTCACTCTGAGAAGATCCTCCATTCTAGGCAGTATATTAGATCCAGATTCTCTACTCTCTACTGAAAGTGGTTTGCCAATGGGCTCTCATACAGACCTATTACTGAGTCTAAAAACTTTACCATGAGCTCGGCAGCAGGGAACCCAACTTAGAAAAGCACAAGCTTTAAAACCACGCATTTCAGGGTCCAAAGCCCGGCTCTCACGCTCAGCTGCGGGACTCACTGGTCTGCTTGCTTTACCTCTCTGAGCACCATTTTCTTAATTATTAATTATTAAATCAGCCTGGGAACTTATACTGGCACCTTATATTAGTCCTGTCAGCTTCTTCTAGAATGCGCCCAAACTAACATTTAGAAATTCACTCACTTTGACTTTCATTCATCAGACAAGTCTGGGTTGTGAATGTATACACGGATTCACTATCTCAGTGATCCTTGACAGAGCAACTTAACTGGCATCACAGTAACCCACCTGACTCAGTTGCTCAGCCACTGATGGTCAACTCTGTGAGAGCTTTAAGGACAATGACCACAATGTAGAGGAGCAATCTGAGAATTTCAGAGAAACAATGGTGCTTATGGCAAGATTCATAGCTGGGGGTACACAGATTGTCACTGGGTTCCAAATTATAGCAAAAGTATACTAGAGTTTATGTGTAAGGAAATACAGCCTATAACTATGTCTTCCCTTCTGCAATTGAAGCATTTCTGACCATTAGCTTAAAGCATAACCCATTTTTCTTATCAAAATATCTTAAGAAATTTGAAGGATGCTTTAATACTGCCAGTCTCCTCCAGGTAAGGAACCATACTTAATACAAGGATTATTAACGTTATATTTGTATATGCATGAACATTGAAGCTGACAGCACTGAAATGACAATGAAATAAATGTCTTTCATTGTCAGCTATCAACACAGAAGGAACGATGGAGCTTTTTTTTTTTTAATCACTAGTTCAAAACCCTCTGATTCAGGCACGTATCCTCTATACATGCTAAAACCATCAGGTCAAAGATTGTTAGGGAACACGGGCACAGGAATCTATGCCCAGTGCTAAAAAATCAACACAAAGATTGTTTGCTAATTACAGAGGGGGAAAGGTTTCTTTACAATGGACAGATCTGGGGGTCTCTAATTCTACCAAGTTGGTAATGTTAGTGTCAACAACAGCAGTACATCTTGACATTACATGCCTCCAGATAAAACACGGTATAAAGCACATAATCTATGAGATATTCCATGCCAAAATGTTTAATTTCCATCTGAAACAGCCTTTCAGCCTAATTTTCAATTTGCAAGTAAGACAAGTAATAGAGTAACAAACAGCACCACAAAGAAAAAACCCAACAATTCAAGAAGGGAACATATTTTTCAAGTCCACCAGCCTGCTCTCTTTAAGGTAAATATCACTTTTTAAAAAATTACAGGAACTGCTCTAGTTTAAAAGAAATTCTAAAGAGACACAAAAACAAAATATCATGCATAAACACAGTGTTGGGGGCAGGCTGGAGGGCAAAAGAGATAATAAAGATATTTTCATGGGGACAATCAAAGAAATTTGAATCAGGATTGGGAATTAGATTAGGAAACTCTGGTTAGTATCTTTAGAGGTGATAACACTATTTGAGTGTTCTTAATTTTCAGACACACATGATGAAAAACCTAAGGGTGAAATCTTATGAGATCTGCCACTTAAAAACAGTGCACTGAAAAATACATGCATGTATACATATGCACACAAAGCAAACAAAACAGATAACTTTTCATTGTTTGATTTTTCCAACTCTTCTGAGAATTTGAAAATTTACACTATGTAGGATTAAAGAAAAATTTGTAAATTCAATGAATGGTGTTTGATTCTTCCCCTTAATATCCAGAAAGCTGCTCGTGGGGACTGAAGGCAGGGTATACAAGAGCTTCCCTTTGTTCTTCTCCTTTGTACCTACCACTTCACTTGAAGGCCAATAAATATTTGTTAACAACGCAATGAAAACATAGCTCCATTCTCCCTTCTGGTGCATGTTGGACGGCGGTAGGGAGAGGGGTATGCCCGCAGCAGTGCCCCCCAGACAAAGGAAACGCAGCCTGAAAACCAGTGCGAGGCACAGAGTGGAGATGGCACCACCCTGCAGACCTGGCGCCCGAGACGCCTGACACTGTGGTGAGCTTCAATGTTCTATCCCACCACCCACACTGGCACTTTCAAAAAGGATGGGCCTGGAGTCTGACCTTTGGTTCCAACAACACTGCCACCGGAAACTGAGAACATCTCCAATTCTCTCCCTGGGGAACCTTCAGACCTGGAATGACGAGGCCACCGGGCTAGGACTCAGGCCAGGAAAATGAGAGACAAGTGACTCTGCAGGATCTGACCCTCTATGTCATTCCAGAGTCTGCACAGCACGGTCGAAGGAAGGGCTCCCAAAAGAGCCCCATATCTTCTTTGAGAGGGTATGATTTTCTGGTTTTCTGAAGCCGGAAAATGCTGCTCACGATATGGTTCTCACACAGGACTATTCAGACTTCACCCTCTCAAAATGATCCCAAAAGTGACGCGGGGGAAATAAGCCTCAGGCCATCACAATTCCCAACGTGCCAGATACAGAGTTCACATGGGGCTGGATGGTGCCAACCTGGCCCCTGACTTGAGGAGTTTACCGAATCTGGTAGAAACCACCATTCCACAAACATCAATAATGGCACACTCGAAAAGCACCATGAAGGCAAAGCTGAGCACCAAGACAGTGCATGGATGGAAGAGATTCCTAGGAAGGGTGCAGAGAGCCAGGTATGGATGAGGGCATGCTATATCAAACATTTAACCATAATGTGAAGTTAAAAACCAAGATGTATTTCTGCACAAGACGTAAAAGCCATTTTCATAAGAAGAGACAAAGGATCTCATGTCTNAGGGTGCAGAGAGCCAGGTATGGATGAGGGCATGCTATATCAAACATTTAACCATAATGTGAAGTTAAAAACCAAGATGTATTTCTGCACAAGACGTAAAAGCCATTTTCATAAGAAGAGACAAAGGATCTCATGTCTTTTCTGTGTATATCCTTTTTATTTTTACTGTGATCCTTTCTGTATCAAAAATAAGAAGAACTGAAATGAGAAACTCCATTCTTAAATGTGTAATATATACATTTAATTTCAGCGAATCTAAAACGACTCTTTACGAGCAAGGGCAGACCCATGTCTTCTACAGCTGCAAAGTTTCCGGAACTCAACAAAAGGATCTGAGATTAGGCCTAATTCTTAAATCCCATTCGTTTTAAGAACTAAACATCAAATAACTTTATCAGCATAGTGCTATTTGATTACCTGCTGAGAAAGAAAAAGAATAGGGATAAGGTTAGAGCCTTGGACTTCACTAGAGAAAACAAGATAGGGGCTCGCATATTCAGTTGTGGGATTTTGTATGAAGATTTCAAGGCATCTGCCTCATGTTCAGAATACCCCTCATTTTCACTGCCTTTTAAATACAGTACATATGCAATATAGTCCCATGTCTTGAATAATAAAATTAAGGCAAGAAATCTAAAAGCTTTGTTAGGGTCAGCAGCTACACTAGATTTTGAACACAAAGCTTTTAAACATAGTAGATTCCTACAGAACATTCTAGGAAATCATCAGTTAGTTGCACGTTAGAATCACCTGGGGAGTTGTCAGAAACGCAAAGGCCCAGCTCAGAAGATGCGAGTTTAATTTGTCTCAGGGCCCAGCTTTCTTTATATTACACACATACACACACACAACATTGCCCAGAAGATATTAATAATAAAACCATCACTTTAGACTTGGGCTATCTCCTAGAAAGACAAAACACTTCCTGATAATCGATGCTCCACTTCCATTTAAGGGGATAACCTCTGCCTTAATAACAAGTATTTGTGTTGACATCACCACCTCATTAAAAAAAAAGGTCTCAGGAAGATTAAAAAAAAAAAAAAAGGTTTTCAGTCACCAAACATCCTAT
>SJYV01025307.1:0-23575 GCA_006410875.1 Neotragus pygmaeus
AGGCCTGCCTCTAAGCGCGGCCCTGTTCCCATCGTGACACACACACAGTATTCCTGAATTAATGTTCCGCCCTCCTCCCCTCCACCACACTGGTCCAGCTGAAGTCTTCTGAGTCCTCCTTTGGGTTGGATGAAGTTAATCATCTGGAAGTTTCCTCAAGAAGGGCTCCTGGCCCAGAATTTCCCAAGTTCTAATATGTTTGAAACCATTTCCTATGGCCTTGATACTTGAAAGATACCTTGACTGGATATGGATACACTTTTGTATCTGAACTTATTTATCTCACGCTGAGCGTNCATCTGGAAGTTTCCTCAAGAAGGGCTCCTGGCCCAGAATTTCCCAAGTTCTAATATGTTTGAAACCATTTCCTATGGCCTTGATACTTGAAAGATACCTTGACTGGATATGGATACACTTTTGTATCTGAACTTATTTATCTCACGCTGAGCGTTAAGTAGGCATGGAATCCTGAACGGCTAAGCGTGAGATCTCTAGGGTAGAGGAAGGCCTTGGGTTTGCTTGCAGAATATCTCCGCATCTGCTCCCAGTGACAGGTCATCCGGGGCAGCAGGCGAGAGTAGGATGAACCCTGTCCTGCAGAAGGAGCTTTGCCCACTGGAGAGGGACCCAAAATTATGAATCCTGCGGCTCATATATGAACTGCTATACAGATCACTCCCTCCCTAGCCCGGCGCTCACCTCCCCAGTAGCCGGGAGAAGAAGCTTCTCTTTCTAATGCAGAGAACAGAAGGGGCCGGCCCTCGTTTACCACCTTGGGGATGTAATGGGATAGCTCTCAGCTTTATCCCATTTTGAAATCTAAACCCGTGGCAAAGGGAGAGAGACCTGGACCCTCTCCCCCGGGTTGTCACTGTCTGAAACTTCAAGGCTGACCCGTCCCCCTGGCATCCTGTAACCCAAGTCACCAGCATTTCTGGCTCAGAAATCCACAGCATTGCAGAAACAGGAAGTGTTTTCTCTACAGATGCAGACTCCTCGGTTCAGACTGGTATTTTGGGAAGATTGCCCCACTGCTGCCTTGCTGTTATTTTTGATGCCAGGAGAGCTCTTTCGCTCCTGTGAGTCGTCTTGAGTTGTTCCTGGAAGTGTGGGTGTTTCTCCAGGAATCATCTCAGAGTCGATCACTGCAGGTCAAGCCTCCCCGGGATCCTCGGGGACGGGCTTTCACCATGTGACTCCGGGCTCTGCCTCTGGCCTCCTCTTGGGCTGTGGTTGGGAATACTGCTCCTGCCCGTCGCTGTCCTTAGAGGCTGTACCTGCGCCTCGGAACCCCTTCTTTCTGGTGTTTCTGCCCCCTCGCTCTCCCTGGCCCCTCCCGCTCCGTGCGTGCCGTTTTCAGGCTCCCGCCCACTTTCCCTGACGCCTGTGTTCAGTCTGCTCTTCCGTGGGTGTCTTGACTCTGATTTTTACTTCGTGGGTGATTTTCCCTGTTCCTTCCCTTTCTCTGCTGATCTCCGCCTACCTTTCACTTCTTCCCGCTTCTGTCCGTCTGTGTTTTTAGAGTTTGAATTTCTGACTCAAGATGGTTTCCGTATCTCCCAATGCTGTTGTGAGTACATTGGTGGCCCTAGGAGTAAAGAACCCTCCCGCCGAGACAGGAGAAGTAAGAGACTGGAGTTTGGTCTCTGGGTCGGGAANTCCGTCTGTGTTTTTAGAGTTTGAATTTCTGACTCAAGATGGTTTCCGTATCTCCCAATGCTGTTGTGAGTACATTGGTGGCCCTAGGAGTAAAGAACCCTCCCGCCGAGACAGGAGAAGTAAGAGACTGGAGTTTGGTCTCTGGGTCGGGAAGATCCCCCGGAGGAGGAAATAGCAGCCCACTCCAGTATTCTTGCCTGGAGGATCCCCATGGACGGAGGAGCCTGGCGGACTACAGTCCACGGGCCGCAAAGAGTCAGACACGCCTGAGCAGCTGGGCATGCGTGCGGGTCGGCGTGGAGCGCTCCTCACAGCACGCACCGCTCCCTGCTTCTCCTGAAAGTTTTCCGTTTGTTTTGATCTCCCAGCTCTGTCAGCGTCCATGGTCTGGTTCCTGTGGCGGCTCAGATGGCAAAGAATCTGCCTGCAACGCAGGACACCAGCGTTCGATCCCTGGGTCTGGAAGTTCTGCTGGAGAAGGAAATGGCTACCCACGTCACTGTTCTTGACTGGAGAATTCCACGGACAGAGGAGCCTGGCGGGCTACAGTCCATGGGGTCACAAAGAGTCGGACCCGACTGAGTGACTAACACTTTCACTTTCACTTCAGAGTGGAGGTAGTTTTGATCTGTTCATTGTGTGGGTTTGGAGGGGGAGTGTTTGCAAGATTGCTGGTTCAGTGGCCCCTCTTCCATCAGTGCAGCAAAGAGCAAAGTCTGGGTTCCTTAATAGGTTTATTTCTGGGGGTGGGGGGAGCGGGACAGGCGGTGTGTCCCCTGAACTAAGGCGACCGGACTCCCTGTTGTACTCCTTTGCCTTTGCCACGTGACTCCTACAGGCAGGNGCAGCAAAGAGCAAAGTCTGGGTTCCTTAATAGGTTTATTTCTGGGGGTGGGGGGAGCGGGACAGGCGGTGTGTCCCCTGAACTAAGGCGACCGGACTCCCTGTTGTACTCCTTTGCCTTTGCCACGTGACTCCTACAGGCAGGGCTTCCTTCTGTTTCGCTTCTCCTGACACGTGGCTTCTCAAAGCTCCCGCTTTATGCGGGTGTCTCCGCAGTCGGTGCCCTGATGTGCGGCACGCGTGTTGCTGTGCGGGCACGTGGGGCCGCCCGCTGCTCTGGTGCCGGGGGTTCTGCATCTGCGCTGGCTGCCCGGCCAGCCCTCCTCTGCACCCCCGCCCCAGTGCTGGACTGCTCTCTCTCGCTGCCGAGCAGGGGAGCCTGCCTGCCGGCGTCGCGTGTGCTCACCCCCTTTCCTCTGCACCCACACTTGTTCTGAAGTCGAGGCGGCCTCATCTTCCAGTCGTGCTGAGGGCGCGGTTTCCATGCGGTGGTGTTTGTTCTCCGTCGTTTCTGGCAGCTCTGCAGGGGATGCAGACCCAGCCGCTTCCATCCTCTCTGGTTCCCCAAGTCCTGTTCTGGGAGCTTCAGAGCACATCTCTTATGCGAGTGATTTAAAGATCCCATTCATGTGTTTAAGACTCAGTGGGTTTTCTTTTTTAATGCTTTGTCTTTGAAAATTCCTTTCTGCTGGCTTGTGGGCCTTCTCTTACTGGTTTTCAGAAGGTCTTTATGTATTCGGAGTAGCGTGACATGTCTGCGTGACTTCCCCCAGGTTCTTAGGTTTCCTGTTGATTTTGCTGCTGGAGAGACGCTGGCAGCGCTGAGTGCAGGGCGAGCTGTTAGGCCTTGGCTTTCGCTTGGGGATAGGAGGCTTGAGGGCAGGACCTGCGTGTGTGGAAGGAAGGAGGCAGGAGTCAGGGAGGAGGATCCTGGGGCAGAGGAGTGAGGAGGAAGGGGGAAGGAGGAGGCAGAACGGGGCCTGAGGACTGCGGAGGAAGAAGACAGGGGAGTGTGCGGTGGGGCCCGGCTGGGCGGGTGACACACGGGGCTGTGAGGGCATTATCTGCACAGCCTTGCAGAGTGGGAGACCATTTGCATAAATATTGTTTGCAAAAAGCAATTAACGGTTCATTTACATGCAGCGAACTAGCAATTTGCACTTTTTTTCCGGGAACAATTTCTTTGCCTCTGTGCACACATTCAACGCTTGCGATTGGCCTTTGATTGTAGGGCAGGGCCGTTTTTTATGTTTGGCTCTTCTCTTGGTTTCCTGGGTTATAAGCATTTTCTTTTTAAAAAGGAAGTGCCGAATAAAGCGCGGAAGTTCTCCAAACCGGCGCTCCCCGCACTGGTCCCTTTACCCTCTCCTGCGCCCTGTCTCACCCCCCAACCCCCGAAGCTCCCCAGCTGGAAACTGTTTCCACGTTCTGTCTGCGGCCGCAGCCTTCTCACAATAGTGAGTGGGGACATCTGCTCGGTGGGTGGCAGACAAAGCCGTCCCTGGGTGTGGCACAACCTAGAAATCAAACACGTTTTGCTCAGGGCAGGGAAAGGCCCCCCCCCCACCCCACGCAAGCCGTTTCCTTGATCTCTTGTGAAGTGGACGCTCGTGTGTAAGGGGAGCTTCCTCACCTGGACACTGGTTGGCTGCCCGTGTCCCCTGCCCGCCCCCCCAACCGGGGGCCAACCTCAGGGATCAAGGGTCTGTTTAAACGAGGATCAGCGACTGGATCTTGGGTCAAAGAGGCAGGGCGTGTCCGGGTGTCCGCTGGCCCTGGGAGGGGTACAGAGCACTCACGCCCGGTCTGGACCCAGCTGCCTCAGCCCGGCGTGACCTGCCTTCCCCTGCTGGAGACTAAAGCTGAGTCTCCGTCTTTTGCCTTCCTTTCGTAAAAGAGAAAGAAAGTATCCTGGACGCGTTTAGAAACGGCAAGGAAGCCTTTATTCAAGACTATTGCAACAGGAGAGAGAGATTGGGCTCAACTCTGAAAGCACAGGAACAGGTGGGCAGGGTGAGGGGACGGGTGGAAGGTTACACGGGGCGTGTCCCAGGTGGGAGAGGCGGCGCTCGGCTGGGTGTCAGGAGCTGGGGATTCCTTTCATTTGTTCCCTTGGCTGCTGTTGAGTCAATATGTTGTGTCCAGCTCTGTGCAGCGCCATGGGCTGTAGCATGCCAGGCTTCCCTGCCCTTCACCGTCTCCCGGACTGTGTTCCGCTTCACGCCCATTGGGCCTGGCCGTGCTGGGTCTTCCTTCTGGCGTGTGGGACCTGGGCCCCTGCACTGGGAGTGCGAAGTCTCAGCCACTGGGCCACTGGGAAGACCCGGGGCCAGGGCGTGGCAGGCGACACAGCAGGGGCCTCATGGGAGAAGCCGCAGCTAGGGTGAGCTCACCGTCACACAGCGCCCGGTTTCCAAGGGGTGTGAGCCTTCGTGAGGACAAACCACAGCGGAGCCAGCAGAGAGGGTCTGAAACGCAGGGCTGGAGTCCCGGGAAGTGAGACGGAGGGCGTGTCGGAGACCCGAGGCCTGGGATTTAAACAGTCGTTAGGAACAAGCCAAACGTGTCTGGCTGGGCTGCTTGGAGGCTGGAGGTGCCGTGGGGCAGCCAGTGGGCCGGGCCGGGGAGCTGAGGGGGAGAGTCAGCACACGGGACGAGCTGAGGCGGGCCCAGCCGGTCTGGAAGCCCCGGCACCGCCTTCTGGGGCTCCAAGAGACAGTGGGGGTAAACGAACCTCGCCGGAAGAGACCGCCAGGTGCTGAGCAGGATGCATGCAGATAGCTGCCCCACCCGCACACACCGCATCTGCTTCTGGACACATTCGAGTGCAAAATGGTGATACAGAGAAAATCCTACAGTCTCCCAAGTTGGGTGAGGAGGAGGAGGCAGGGGATGTTATTGAAAAAGAGCAGGGATCGGATCGACATCTGTCTTCTCCATGTAGGAAGTGACAAGACAGAAAAGTCTTCCCTGTTCTGAGAGGAAATGCCTGGATAGTCCATTATTTATGTGTAAGAAAGACATTTGGCTCCCATCACCCACCTCTCTGAAAGAGCTGCTGGGAGACGTGTTTCAGCAGGAAGGAGGGTGCCGTGAGCGCTGCTGGCGACAGTCGTTGTTGGAATTCTGCGAAGTGCCGCACACAGACGACCGGCTCTGAGCCTCGCGGTGAGGCTGTGGCTCAGAGGCTGTGGCTCCGATTTCACAGGTGAGGATGAAGGTGCAGATGAGCATGAAGGTGCAAGAAAATAAAAAAGGTAGCACATTGTGAAGCTCAAATAAATAGGTATCAACGGTAAAAATGGTAACAATCTGAAGCTAAAATTTCATGTGGGGTCAACAGGGGAGGCTTGGGGGAGATGTGAGACATGGAGAGAGAGAAAATTACACTGCGAGCTTGCCTTGTTCTGAGGGCATCTAGGCCCAGATTGCTGCCAGAAAATTGTAAGTTTGAGTCTACAGGCAATCAAAAGAAGATTGGAAATAGAATGTAAATATCTCAAAGCCAGTTAAGGAAAAAAATGGAATAAGAAACACCTTTTCTGTAAAATAAGGTAAGGAAGGGGAAAAACAAATAAAATAGAAAATATAAAGTAAGATTTTTATTTTATCACAAATTACAATAAATGTCAATGGGTTAGGTAAATGTGTTAAGAGATTAGGACTTTCAGTTGGATTTAGAACAAATTTCAAAAAAGGTTGCAGAAAAAAAATCCCTATAAAAATACCCAAAAATGTAACTAATGCAGTATTTATATCATAGAAAGTAAAATTCAGGGCAAAATATTTAAGAGGGCCAAAGGAGGGTATTTCTAATTGGCAAACGGAAAAGCTCACCAAGAACGCAGGAAAGCCGGAAACTGCAATCCAGCGAGACAGACAAAGCAGAAAGGAAGTTGTAAATCCAGAACCCTGGTGGGGGGCCTCCCCCTCCAGCTGCGTGTCCCCCTCCCTCCACCAGCCCCCCAACCCTGCTCCCCCAGGCCAGAGGAGGTGGTGAGGCCTGATGGGGGCGTTCCTTCCAGAGCCTTCCATCTGCGACTCTGACTCGAAGAGCTTCCAGTGTGCCTTGACCTCCGTGTGTCTCTGCCTCTTCCCCTCAGGCCCCCCCAGATCTCCTGGATCCTTCTGGGCCCTCGTCAGGGCAGCCTCTTCCTCTGGCTCAGCGTGGCCCATGGCTCGAGCACCTGTGGTACCTGAGTCTCACAGAGTTAGAAGTCGGTCCCCCATCCTCCGTGTCTGGGGGCTCCGGAGGGGGANCCCCCTCAGGCCCCGCCAGATCTCCTGGATCCTTCTGGGCCCTCGTCAGGGCAGCTCTTCCTCTGGCTCAGCGTGGCCCATGGCTCGAGCACCTGTGGTACCTGAGTCTCACAGAGTTAGAAGTCGGTCCCCCATCCTCCGTGTCTGGGGGCTCCGGAGGGGAAGCCGGCACTTGACTCAGGGCCGTTATGGAGCAGGTGCCCAGACATGGTCCGTGGAGGAGAACAGCTCATGGATGTCGTCCTGAGAACAGCTCTGGGTCGTGGCCCTGCCCCCGCACACGCCTGGCCTGCGGAGATGTTAGCCCAACCTGTAGATGAAGACGCAAAGGTTCAGGGAGGCAAAGTTTGCAGCCAGTTGGCACAGACCTGGGAGGAGGCCAGCAGGAGGCCGGGCGCTCCTCTGCACGCCGCCCTGCAGACAGTCTTGCCGCAAGGATGCTGGGGGAGCTGCCGGCCACGCAGGCCTGAGAGCAGCCTCCGCATCTGACTCCAGGGGGATGGCCTTGGAGCAGCAGTGTTTCTTCAGACCCCCGCGGCACCTGTCTCTTATACACATCTCCCACCCCTTTGATCCAGGCACCCCATTGCCACCGAGTTCCCAATTCACAGTTCACAGCGCTCAGTTCCCAGAAGAAGGGCAAGTCTTGCGACCTTGAATTAAGACTTTCAAGGACCTCAGGGACAATTTTGCTTTCAAGGGTTCCTTCTTTCCTTGAAAAATAATAAGAACAGTTTCTGTTTACAACTTTGTTGGACTAAGAGCAAATTAATGTTATACACTGTTGCTTCCAAGTGTTCAGTGTCTGACTCTTTGAGATCCCACGGACTGTAGCCACCAGGTTCCTCTGTCCACGGGATTTCCCAGGCAAGAATGCTGGAGCGGGTTGCCGTTTCCTCCTCCAGGGGATCTTCCAGACCCAAGGATCAAACCCGTGTCTCTTGCGTCTCGTCCACCAGCAGATGGATTCTTTACCACTGGCACCACCTGGGTTACTTTTCCAGGGCTGCTGCAATGAATCACTGCAAACCAAAGATTTATTCCCCCACAGTGTGGAAGCCAGAAGTCTGAAATCAAGGTGTCCACAGGGCCTCTGCTGCTGCTGCTGCTAAGTCACTTCAGTCGTGTGCGACCCCACAGACGGCAGCCCATTGGGCTCCGTCATCCCTGGGATTCTCCAGGCAAGAACACTGGAGTGGGTTGCCATTTCCTTCTCCAATGCATGAAAGTGAAAAGTGAAAGTGAAGTCGCTCAGTCGTGTCTGACTCAGCAACCCCATGGACAGGCTCCTCCATCCATGGGAGTTTCCAGGCAAGGGTACTGGAGTGGGGTGCCATTGCCTTCTCCGCCACAGGGCCTCACTGCCTCTGAAGTCTCTGGGGCGGGGAAATGGGAGGACCCTTCCTGTCTCTTCAGTGTCGGGGGGGTCCAGGCAGCCCCCGCTGTGGCTGCATGCCTCCAGTCTGCCTCGCTCTGTGTGTGTGTGTGTGTGTGTGTGTGTGTGTGTGTGTGTTTTCTCCTCTTGTAAAGACACCAGTCACTGGATCCGGGCCCACCCTACTCCAGCAGAAGCTGTCTTCGCTCATCACCTCTACAGAGATCCCCGTTTCCACATAATGTCTCATTCTGAGGTTCCAGGCAGACACGAATTTTGCAAAAATGCTGTACAACCCAGTACATATATTTAAACATTTTCTTCAACCTAACGGCTCACTTTTTTTTTTAACTCTGATTTTAAAAGAAGTTGGAATGGTTTCCTGAGTCCAGGCCCTGGTTCCCCTGGAAACATCAGCCGCGTACCTGCTGCCTCCCCCAGCTCCCGGCACACAGTAGGTGTGCTAGCCCTTGGCCAGCACCTGGCGTCAGCAGCTGTGCTCTACTCTGTTTGCCTCTGCCTCCGCCCAGGCACTGGCCGGATAATATTCTCTGGATAATCTGCTCCGTCCCCGGGCGCCTTCCCACTGGCCGCCCTGCACAAACAGGCCACCACCCGGCCGGCTCCAGCCTCCCGATAGGAGCGCAGAGGTGAGATTGTCTTGACACTGCTTCAATTTTTCGAATAGCAATCCAGTTACCAAGCATGCTGGCACCTGGGCCCGGCTCCACCGCCACTTGGCAAGACCCGCGAGAGCTGCTGGCAGTGATGGGGCCCCTCGGCACACACACACACACACACCCCTCCACCCCACCCGGCCACCCGCGCCAGCCCGGTGACCGCACGCGGCCAGCCCCGACAGCTGCGCAGCCACGGTGCCAAGAGGCAGGGCAGGCTCCTCCTGGCCACGGGGCCCAGCCGGGTGAGCCTCTCGGCCCGGCCCTCAACAGGCCGTGAGCAGGGCCTCGCCCCCACAGGGGCCAGGCTGCGGGATGCGGCTTCCCAGCCACCTGGCCTGGNAGCCACGGTGCCAAGAGGCAGGGCAGGCTCCTCCTGGCCACGGGGCCCAGCCGGGTGAGCCTCTCGGCCCGGCCCTCAACAGGCCGTGAGCAGGGCCTCGCCCCCACAGGGGCCAGGCTGCGGGATGCGGCTTCCCAGCCACCTGGCCTGGCCTGCCCTCGAGTCCACCACCAAAGCCGAGTCGACGCACAAAACGCAAAGTAAGGAGCGAGGCAGAGACCTGCAGGCTGGAGAAACTGGACCGTCCGAAGGTCCGACCCACCCGGGGTTCGGTGGGGGAATCCGAGGCCAGAACCAGGAGACTGCAGAGCCGGGACTGGAACCAGGACGCCGGCTGTCGGAGAAGACGCCGGCTCGGCGAGCGTTCCCGGAGCGGGGGAGCTGGCCCCGCTGGGCCCAAGTCCCGTCTCTGCTCCTTGCAAAGCTCTGTGACTCTGGGCAGGTGGCTTCACCTCCCTGTGCCCTGGTCCGCTCACTCGCAAAGTGGTGTTACGCGGCCCCTGCCTCCCAGGGGGAGCCGTCGGGATGACGGGAGTGGATCTGAGCATGGGGAGAGGCCAGCCCCGGGCTCCGGTCAGAGTCACCCATGAGTGGGACTCAGGGGTCCCCGAGGAAGGCGACTGGGCACCTGTGGCGGGAGAAAGAAAAGGCAGTGGTGGGCAGCTCACGCGGCGAGACCAGCACCTGCCTTGTTCAGGCACTAAGCCACTATTAAGCACCACCTGTATGCGGGCCTCTGAGGACAGCTGTAGTCCCTGACTTGTAGGTGTCAGTGATGGAGAAGCAGGGCTTGAGGGCAGCCCCAGAGAGCGGAGGCAACACGCTCAAGGACACAGACCCCAGCCACAGCGAGGCTGGGGTGGGGAGCAGGGAGATCAGGCTCCAACGGGTGAGGGTCCCTCCCTGCCTCCCTCCCGAGATCCCAGCTTATCACCCCTCGAATATCCCCAGGACCCAGCCCTCCCACAGACGAGCGTCTCGGGCGAGCCAGGGGCCACCCAGGTCACAGGAAAGGGGACCTGGATAAGTGAGGGGAGGAGCAGGTGATGTCCAGACCGGGGCCACCCATACAGCAGCCTCTGGCTATACGTGGCCCTGGACTCGGCATGTGGCTAGTGAGACTTCAAAATGTTGTTTAAATTTTATTTCACTTCAGTAAATTTAAATTTAAAAACCCAAACAATGTAACACGGATTTTTTTTAGACTCAGCTACTTTGGCAGGATGTTGAACATGGAACATCCGAACCGAGAAGTGCTGTCTGTAAAAATAACACAGGGTTTTGGTGCAAAAGGGTGCAAGATATTTCGCTGATGATTTTGATATTGATGATGTGCTAAAATAGTATTTTGGATGTGTGCATGTTAAGTCGCTTCAGTCAAGTCTGACTCTACGACCCCATGGACTATATAGCCTGTGGGCTCCTCTGTCCATGGGGATTCTCCAGGCAAGAATATTGGGGCAGGTTGGCAATTCATTCTCCAGGGAATCTTCTTGACCCAAGGATTGAACCCTGTCTTGGGGGCTTCCCAAGTGGCAATAGTGATAAATAACCTATCTGCGAATGAAGGAGATGTAAGAGACACGGGCTTGATCCCTGCATCAGAAAGATCCCCTGGAGAAGAGCAGGGCAACTCCCTCCAGTATTCTTGCCTGGAGAACCCCATGGACAGCAGAGCCTGGCGGGTACAGTTCAGGGGGTCGCAGAGGATCTTCATTTGCCACATGCGAACTCTTAGCTGCAGCACGTGGGATCTAATTCCCTGACCAGGGATCGAACCCGGGCCCCTTGCACTGGGAGCGTGAAGTCGTGGGCGCTGGACCACCAGGGAAGTCTCCATCAGTAGCATTTTTGGGGTCACAGACACAGGAGCACGCTGTGGTCATGGAAAGACGCAGGAAGAGGGATGGATGATTCTCAGGGGATCCAACGCCTCCCACTTGGGGTAGAGAGCACTGCCCGGTCATCTGCCAGCTCAGAGAGCCCCGCTGCAGGGCGAGGGCTCCAGAATGTTTGCTGGACACATAGCAGAGCCATGAGTCAGCCGGAGCTGAGGGGAGGCAGGCTCAGCAGGCCGGAGGGTGGGAAGCGGGCCTGAGGTCAAACCCTCCATGCAGAACATGGGTAAACAGCAGCCCGGAACCAGCCCTCGGGTGTCATCGCCCAGGCCCGGCCAGACACGGGCTGAGCTGCTACGGAGGACAGGCGCCCACCAGGAGGGGAAGGCACTCCACAAGGTCACGTGGGGCTCCCAGCACAGCACTCTCTCTCCCAGCCAAGTGCCCAGCCGGCTTGGCCACTCTCGTGCGCAAACTGAACTCTGCTCATTGCTCAGCACTGCAGCTTCCCAAGCGGCCTGGGCTCCTGAGAGGCCATGAGACAAGCCCCACCAGACGTGGGGTCAGAGAAACCCGCTTCACGACCTGACTCTGTGACCAAGGGCAGCCACTCACCTGTCTGAGCCTCAACATCCCCATCTGGAAAATGGGACAATAATTCCTACCTCCCAGAGCCCATGATCAAGTGAGACAAGATCTCTGGGCATCTGGCACCGGGCAGGGGTTTTGCTGGAGTCACCGGATTTCAGATCTAGGTGATAGAGTGGAAACTGGCCAGCTTGCCCGAGGCCCACGGCAGGAGGAGGCGAAACAGCTGGAGCTTGCAGGTGGGGCCCAGCAGGCACGTGGACTCACCTGATAACCAAGCCACCAAGGAGCCCCCCAAGTCCCACAGGACCAGTGGAGGATGTGGGAGCGTGAATCTGCAAAGAGGGGCGAGTATCCTCCATGGTGGAGGCGGGAGGAACTGAACCAGAGATCCACCTTCCAGAAGGGAGGCGGCACCGAGCTGGAGTGTCTGCGGACTCTGGAGTCAGGGCGTGAATCCCAGGTAGGGCCCTTCACCTCCGCAAGCCTCGGTGTTCCCATCTGCAAAGTGGGGATGGCATCTGCCCTACAGGGTTGTGAAGCAGAGCCGACCTGCTCCAGCCACACACGAGTCTCTGGAAGCAACAGATACGATACGCATGAAGGGCTGTTGTGATTTACAGAACACGCGGCCAGCAACACACACGCCCACACGCACACACGTGAAGCGACACACACATGGATCCTCCCAGGCGGTCCAGGGGTCACGAATCCACCTTGCAATGCAGGGGACAGGAGTTCAATCCCTAGTCAGGGAACTAGGATCCCAGGTGCCCTGAGACAGCTAAGCCTGGACGCTGCAACCGCTGAGGCCAAGCTCCACAACGGGAGAGGCTGCGCGCAGCGACGGAAGATCCTACAGGGTGCAGCTGAGACCCGGCGTGGCCAAACACACATTTGTTTAAAACCGAGACACACGGTGCTCACACATGCACCACAAGTCTATACACACTTGCACACATGCATGTGCATACCCACAAGCACACACATGACCGTGCATGCACACATATGCGCCACACACCTTGTCATTCACACTCACACACACNAAACAGCTGGAGCTTGCAGGTGGGGCCCAGCAGGCACGTGGACTCACCTGATAACCAAGCCACCAAGGAGCCCCCCAAGTCCCACAGGACCAGTGGAGGATGTGGGAGCGTGAATCTGCAAAGAGGGGCGAGTATCCTCCATGGTGGAGGCGGGAGGAACTGAACCAGAGATCCACCTTCCAGAAGGGAGGCGGCACCGAGCTGGAGTGTCTGCGGACTCTGGAGTCAGGGCATGAATCCCAGGTAGGGCCCTTCACCTCCGCAAGCCTCGGTGTTCCCATCTGCAAAGTGGGGATGGCATCTGCCCTACAGGGTTGTGAAGCAGAGCCGACCTGCTCCAGCCACACACGAGTCTCTGGAAGCAACAGATACGATACGCATGAAGGGCTGTTGTGATTTACAGAACACGCGGCCAGCAACACACACGCCCACACGCACACACGTGAAGCGACACACACATGGATCCTCCCAGGCGGTCCAGGGGTCACGAATCCACCTTGCAATGCAGGGGACAGGAGTTCAATCCCTAGTCAGGGAACTAGGATCCCAGGTGCCCTGAGACAGCTAAGCCTGGACGCTGCAACCGCTGAGGCCAAGCTCCACAACGGGAGAGGCTGCGCGCAGCGACGGAAGATCCTACAGGGTGCAGCTGAGACCCGGCGTGGCCAAACACACATTTGTTTAAAACCGAGACACACGGTGCTCACACATGCACCACAAGTCTATACACACTTGCACACATGCATGTGCATACCCACAAGCACACACATGACCGTGCATGCACACGTATGCGCCACACACCTTGTCATTCACACTCACACACACACACTTGCACAATGACACGCCACCTGAGCGCCTGTGGTCTGAACCTTGAGTTTCACTTTTCACCTGTGCTCGCAGGGAGGCCACCTGGAGGCCCCCGGGAGGACGGGGCGGGGAGGTGAAGGCCGTAGACAGGCCGGTGAGCTGAAGGTGCCCAAGTCCACACCGGACCGTGTGTCTGAACACTGCTCCAGGACAGCCAAGGACTGTCCCTCTTCCCTCGTCCAGCCCCTGAGGGCAGGGCACGTCCTGAGACTCGAGGCATCACCCNACTTACTATATCGCAATTTTTTTCATGTTATTCAACATCCTTTTGTGATATTTTATAGTTACTTATTTACTGGCCACCCTGTGCAGCTTGTAAGGATATTCATTCCCTGACCTGGGATCAAATCCAGGCCCTTGGCAGTGAAAACACAGAGCACTAACCATTGAACCACCTGGGAATTCCCCGTGATTTTTTTTTTAATGGTTGAAGAAGATCATATCATATAGCTCTACTGTTTAACAAATCCCTAGTTTTAGACATTTTAAATTATTACTTATGTTTTACTATTATTAACTCCAAGCAAATTTCTAGAAGTAGAATTTTTGAACTTAAGTATCTATACATGTTCAGGTTCTGGATACATACTGAAAATTGCACACAGCCAACCACCACTACCTTTCACTACACATTTACCTGAAAGCCCTTGTATAGTCTTATAAGAAATGTGTATTTCCAGCACCTTCCATCATGGAGTGTTACATGTTTTTCAGTACTGCCAATTTCTTTAGTTATTAAAGAGGGGTCTCTCTTTTTTCTTTTTTATATATTTAATTGCTTTCTGTGTATACCATTTTATTTGAGGTATTTAAGTTTCTTAATGATAGTTTTACTCTGAAAAAATAAACATTAATTATCCTTGTCATATATTTGTAAACTTTTCCCCAGTTTATCATTTTCTCTAAAAATTTTGACATTTTTTGACATACAGATGTTTTAAGTTATTTGTGCTGTCAACCTTATCAATATTCCCCTTATGTTTCCTTCCTTTGGTTTTATGTCATTACNCCTTGTCATATATTTGTAAACTTTTCCCCAGTTTATCATTTTCTCTAAAAATTTTGACATTTTTTGACATACAGATGTTTTAAGTTATTTGTGCTGTCAACCTTATCAATATTCCCCTTATGTTTCCTTCCTTTGGTTTTATGTCATTACACAGAACTGCTCACTCAGTGCCAATTTATCCAGCACACTTAGGATCTGTGCACTTTTCCATATTGATATTTCAGAAAAATTTACCACAGATGTAGAGATCTTCTCTAGTCTATAACATGCATGTGTACACACAACCAATCACACAAATATATATATTTATATATATACATATTTTTACTTTTAAAAATATTTATTTATTTTATTGGGGGCTACGCTCTGTGTCACTGCTGCCAGCAGGCTTTTCCCTAATTGTGGCAAGCTGGACCTCCTCTTTGTTGCCGTGCACCGGCTTCTCTTTGAGGTGGCTACTTCTGTTGCAGAGCATGGGTTCCGGGTGCTCCGGCTTCAGTAGTTGCAGCTCGTGGGCTCTGGAGCACGTGCTCAGTAGATGCGGTGCACAGGCTTAGCCCTTCCTCAGCATGAGGGATCTTCTCGGACCAAGCATTGAACTGGTGTCCCTTGAACTGCAAGGTGGATTCTTAACCACTGGACTGCCAGGGAAAATCGGATTTTTCTCCTCGTTCTTTAATCCCTTTGAGTATATTGCTGTAAAAGGAATTAACTAAATGCATTTTTCCAAACTGTCAATTAATTTTAGCAAAATAATTTTCCTTTGAATAGGAATAAGTTAATACCTCAGTTCAGTTCAGTTCAGTTGCTCAGTCGTGTCCGACTCTTCGCGACCCCATGAATCGCAGCAAGGCAGGCCTCCCTGTCCATCACCATCTCCCGGAGTTCACTCAGACTCACGTTCATCAAGTCTGTGATGCCATCCAGCCATCTCATCCTCTGTCGTCCCCTTCTCCTCCTGCCCCCAATCCCTNCTCTTCGCGACCCCATGAATCGCAGCAAGGCAGGCCTCCCTGTCCATCACCATCTCCCGGAGTTCACTCAGACTCACGTTCATCAAGTCTGTGATGCCATCCAGCCATCTCATCCTCTGTCGTCCCCTTCTCCTTCTGCCCCCAATCCCTCCCAGCATCAGAGTCTTTTCCAATGAGTCAACCCGTGAGGTGGCCAAAGTTAATACCTATTTCTCGCCAAACCTAAACATCAACATAAGCAAAATGAGTAAGACGGATGGATCTCTTGGCTTTTCTGTGTCTGAAGTTCTCTGATATATATAGTAATATAGGTGTTGGAGAATAACCTATGGTGATTTAAAATCATAAGTGGAGGAAACACTGAAATTAAACATACTTCATCTAACAAGTCCAGACAGATGTGAATAACCAACCTAACAGCAATTATGTTCAGATTAGCAAAGTCTATGATATTAAAAAAAAAAAAAGATGCAGCTGAAGGTAGAAAAGTTGTTTCTTCCAAGCTTGTAAGGGAAGTGGTCCAGGGAAGAATTACCAGAAGAAGCCAATATAGCCACATAGCTGAGCAGTTCTTTATTTGATGGACGACCTGGCAGCATGACAGCACCGTCTCTTCCTTTTGGTAATGGAATTTTCATCTGGTCCTGTGGTTCCTGCACATCCACATATGCCCCCATCAGCTTCTGACATTGATTTTGGTAGCACGGCAGATTTTGACCTTTATGTTGTTTGTTGTTGTGTAATCGCTAAGTCATATCTGCCTCTTTGCTACCCTGTGGACTGTAGGGTAGGACCCTCTGTCCATGGAATTCTGCAGGCAAGAACCCTAGAGTAGGTAGCCATTTCCTTCTCCAGAGCAGTAAGGAGGGACTCTACAAATTCACGGAGGCAGCCATACTCCCACGTAGCTGAGAATCACCTCCCACCATGGTAACCTGAGGGCCTCTTAGCTCTTTGGTCCCTAGGACTCGAGGCTTCGTGAAATTGGTATACCTCCTGTTCGACCTAACACCCAGTGTTAGTTGCTCAGTTCTGTCCAACTCTTTGCGACCCCATGGACTGTAGCCCACTAGGCTCCTCTGTCCATGGAATTCTGCAAGCAAGAATACTGGAGTGGGTTTCTATTTCCTTCTCCAGGGGATCTCCCTGACCCAGGGATCAAACCTGGGTCTCCTGCATTGCAAGCAGATTCTTCATTGTCTGAGCTACCAGGGAAGCCTCAACACCCAGGTGCTCCAGGAATTCTAGGTACTAATGTTTATTGAAGACTCATACAGCCTTTAATATTATTGACAAAACAACCCGTAATATATTGCTAGGAGTAGGAGTCAATAAAGAAATCTACTTTCTATTTACTACTTGGGACAGACTGCCATTATCAACTAACANCCGCAGCCTCAGCTGGTGCCACCCCCTCCGGCGTCCGCCCCCTACAGGGCGGCACCGGGCATCCCCAGCAGGTGGCAGGGACTCCGGTGAGTCCACGGGAGGGTACCACTCCAGAAACCCCCTGCTGTTAACTTTGTTCCCTCTACATCCCCAAACGGAACCTGTAACCCCAGAGGGGCTCAGGTTTATGCCAGCACACGTCATCCACAGGGGCCACAGGCACCTCAGCCCCCCCAGCCCCCACACCCTGCAAGTGGCTGGGGGAGGCCTCCCAGACCACATCTCCAGGGCAAGCATCTCCCTTTCTGCATCCTGACGACTTCCCTCCAAAAGGCAGGTTCTAAGCTGAGTTGCGACCCTTCCCACATGCGTGTGTTAAGACCCCAACCCATAGGTTCTCAGAAAGTGACTGCATTTGGAGATGGGGCTTCTAAAGAGGTGATGAATGTCAAACAGGGTCACTAGGGTGGCCCCTAATCCCACAGGACCGGGGTCCTGATAAGGAGGTCAGGACACAGACACACAGAGGGACGGCCCTGTGAGGACACGGGGAGACGGCCGTCTGCTCACCCAGGAGGGAGGCCTCAAGAGGACCAGCCCCCCGCCCCCACCTGGGTCTCAGCTTCCAGCCTCCAGGACTGGGAGGAACTACTGCCTGTGGGAAGTCGGCTAGAGCAGCCGAGGAACATACACAGGGCACGTGAGGCAAACCCCCGTCCGTGCTGCCAGCACAGCCAGAAGGGCACTCGTGCCAGCTGCCCACCTCCTCGCGCTAGCCAGGGACCCAGACTTTGGCCTTCAGAAGACCCCGGGATGGCCTGGCAGCCCCGCCGGCAGGGGACTCCCACTCACGCTCTTGCCCCTGGTGGGCAGGAGGGTGAGGCCACTCGACCGAGGGCTCTGCAGCAGAGGGGACTTGAGGGTTCCTGCGGGCCCCCGAGGCCCCCTCCTGGCCCGCCTTGGGGTCCTGGCCGGTGCACCCAGCCTGTTTCCACCCAGCTGTGGCCTTTCTCACCCCTGCCCACTGGCCAGGCGTTGGTAAGGCCTGGGAGAGGGACAGGGACACGGCCAGGCCACTTCCTGGTTTCCTTCAGCTGGAAGCCAGTGTCACCCTAAGGAGAAAGGGGCTCAGCGGTAAGGAACCTGCCTGCAGTGCAGGAGACGTGGGTTCGATCCCTGAGTCAGGACGATTCCCTTGGAGAAGGGCATGGCAACCCACTCTAGTAATCTTGCCTGGAGAATCCCATGGACAGGGGAGCCTGGCGGACTATAACGCATGAGGTCGGGAAGAGTCGGACATGACTTAGCAACTGGACAACAAGACAAGGAGAAAGTCGGGCCAAGGCCGGGGACCCCGTGAGGGCCAGTCCATCCTCACACTGGCCCTGAGCCAGGAGCCAGTGTCCCCACTGTACAGATGAGGAAACTGAGGCCTGCAGAGCCCTGCCCCTCTGCTCAAGGTCGCAGGGCTAACAAGCGGCTGCCAGGATGCAAAACCAGTCCACAGGGGGACATGTTCCTCCCGTGGGACCCCCAGGCCCTCCAGATAGGCTGCCATCCTCCCGTCCTGCTTCCGCACTGAGTGTCCTTGGGAGGGCTTTGCTAATGGACAGGTGCCCAGTCCTGTGAGAATGTAGCCACAAGGACAGAACTTGGTCTGTCCTGTCCACGCCATCCCCAGCACAAGAAGCGGTGCCTGGCCAGTGGGAGGTGTTTGAATGAAGGAAGGAATGAACGTGTCTGTGGTTGAGCGTTTGAATGAATGAATGAGCTGGTTCAGGGTCTCCAGACTGGCCTCCTCACCCTCCCACGACCTGGAACCAAGTCCCAAAGGCTCAAAGCCAGGCCCTATGAGGTCTTGCCCTGTGCTTTTGAATCTTAGTTCCACGGCTCGGTG
This sequence comes from Neotragus pygmaeus, assembly GCA_006410875.1. Taxonomy (NCBI): domain Eukaryota; kingdom Metazoa; phylum Chordata; class Mammalia; order Artiodactyla; family Bovidae; genus Neotragus; species Neotragus pygmaeus. The sequence goes on from SJYV01025307.1 coordinate 18,766, forward strand.
GCCTGACCTTCTATGAGTTTCCTAGGACCTCAGCCTCTCCAGCTGTAAAATTAGAATAACAGCTACTGCAGAGGGCTGCTGGGGTGTGAAATGGGCGAGACCCCTGTGGGCCCAGCAGAGTTAAGCGTCTGGAGATGAGACCATCCTGGCAGGGGTCCATACGAGAGACAGAGGCAAAGACAAGGGAAGGAGGAAGGCCATNAATAACAGCTACTGCAGAGGGCTGCTGGGGTGTGAAATGGGCGAGACCCCTGTGGGCCCAGCAGAGTTAAGCGTCTGGAGATGAGACCATCCTGGCAGGGGTCCATACGAGAGACAGAGGCAAAGACAAGGGAAGGAGGAAGGCCATGTGACGATGGTGGGAGGGATCTGAGGGATGCAGCTGAAAGCCCTGGAACATCTGCAGCCATTAGGAGCTGAAGAGGCAGGAAGGAGCTTCCTCCAGGGCCTCCGAACCGAGTGCAGCCCTGGCACACCTTGATTTCTGACTTTGGGTGGAGAAGCAGTTTCTGTTGTTTTAAGCCATCCAGTCTGCGGTCACTTGGTATGTATGTACATCATGCGGTATGTACATCACTTGGTATGTATGGCTGCCCCAGGACAGTCACACGCCGCCCATCTTTGGTATATACACATATATGAAGGCTCGCTGCTCTCCTTTCACTGTTTCTGAAAGACCAAAGCACACAGCAGCCCCAGGGCCTGGAAGCCGGGTCATCAAGGCCAGGACTCTAGCAGGCAGCCCCAGGGTGGAGCCCCGCGCTACCCCAAGATGTAGCTCCATCCCAGACGGAAGCAGTCAGTGCGCCTCCCCCATGGGGCAGCTATGGGGCCGCTGGAAACGGCCTGGCGTGGGAGACTGTGAAGGGTCTTTCCCCGTGGGGTGCCGGGAGCCAGGACAGGGCCCGTGAGCCTATCTCCTGAACTTGACACAGCACTTGAACTCCTCTCTGATGCCGCCTCCCCAGGCTTCTCAGCCAGAGACGGCAAGTGTGCGGGCACCGGGCCTTGGCCGCGCCGGCCTGCCCCAAAGCCGGGCCGTCACGTGGTCGAGGTGCCAAGCTGGTGGAAGGCCACCCTCGCGACCCTGGCACCGCCGCCCACTGCAAACGCCCGGCCTGAGTCAGTGCCAGCAGCGCTCGGCACTGTCACGTGGTCAAGGTGCCAAGCTGGTGAAAGGCCACCCTCGTGCCCCTGGCACCACCGCCCACTGCAAACGCCTGGCCTGAGTCGGTGCCAGCGGCTCTGGGTGCTGTCACGTGCCTGGGCTGCTGGCGGCCAGCCGGTCAAGGGGCCCTGCCCGCCCTCTCTGCTTGGCACACCTCTGATTCGCAGGAATGTGTGTGTGTGTACTTTTTATTCCTTCAAGGGGAAAAAGCTCGCTCTCTGCAGAATTCTTCCTGGGACCCCGGCTGCTGGCTGCTGGATGGGCTCCCGGGCAGGCGGGGCTTCGGTGGGGGACGCCGCCCTGGGGTCTTCCCACAGCAGGGCCCTGGGAGGCCCCCTCGTTGTGGGAAGGACTTGCTGGCCAAGGTTACAGGGAAGGCTGGAGGGTCGGCCCCAGCCAGCTTCAGAGCCCACCTCTGAGACTTTTCATTTATTTATTTTTAATTGAAGGATAATTGCTTTACAAGATTGGTTTGACTTCTGCCATACGTCAACGTGAATGGGCCATAGGTGTACATACGCCCCCTCCCCCTTGAACCTCCCTCTCCTCTCCCACCCCATCCCACCTCTCTAGGTTGTCACAGGGCCCCAGGTTGAGTTCCGTGAGTCATACAGCAAACTTCTGCTGCCTATTTATTTCACATATGGTGGTGAATACGCTTCTAATGAGGGGGATGAGCCTAGAGCTTGTTATACAGAGTGAAGTCAGAAAGAGAAAAACAAAGACTGCATATTAACGCATATATATGGGAAGATGATATTGATGAAATGATATTTGCAGGGCAGCAATGGAGACGCAGACATAAGGGAAAGGCTTGAATGAACATTTCTGAGACTTGAAATCCCGGAAGTCAACTGATGACCTTGGGCAGATTCCTCTACCGGCCAACCCTCGGAGTGCTCCTTCACAAAGTCACGAAGTCACATGGTCTTTATCAACCAAACTGGGACCCTTTGAACTTTTCACTTTTCAGGAAGACCATTCATTGATGACGCCAGGCGACCGGTATCAACCGGGACTGCAGGGCAGACTGGGGTGTTTGGCAGCCTCTAAATTAAATCAGATAACGCCCTTGGCTCGGCATCCTGGTACAAGCGCTTGATAAAGACAGGTGACGGGCACTTGATAAAGCTCAGCCTCCTGAGCCTGATAAAGACAGGTGACGGGCACTCCTATTTCCTCCACGTTGTGGCCGCCTGTCCAGCTGCCCCTCGGTCCTGTCTGTCTGGAACCAGGCTGGTCCCGGTTTTCTCCAGCGACACTTGGAGGTGAACTTCCTAAGGCCAGGCCATGCACAGAGTACTTGGTTTTGATTGGTTTTGCTTTTTTTTGGCCACACTCTTGCAGGGTCTCATGGCTGGGGATCCGCCAAGTGAATCACCCCCAGAGAGAGCAGAGTATGTGAATATTGGCAAAATTGTTAATTGGCACATGTTCTCAATCACTAAAGTACTCCACTTGTGAGCACAGATGTGAAAAAAAGAAATTGTCAAGGTATGAATTTCGATGTGTGTAATTAACATGTTTTTCTAACTCAAAGCAATGTTTTGAGGCTGGAAACCAGGAACGCAGCCCCATGGATCTGTTGTGGGGCAATCCTGTTTGAGGACCCTTCTGATAAAAAGCCTTTCTGTTTAGGGTCTTCTGCCTCTTAACCAAAGTTTGGTGCTGACAAAAGGAAATGATTTGGATCTGTCTCGGCTCCGGTGGTTCTCGGTGGAGACCACGTTTCCAGGTGGGGAGTGGTTCCAGAGAAACTGGAGGCTGTGAGTGACAGCCACACGCTGTGGTTGCAAAGTGACAGGGGCGTGGCCCCAGGGACCGCCCAGCCCCAGGTCCTAGAAGATGCCCTAGAAATCCTGCTGTATCACCAAGGGCCCTAACCCCAGTGGTTCAGAGGCAGCCGCCCCTGTACAGGAAAAGTGGGGATAAAGGCCCGGAGGGGCCAGGATATGACCCGGGTCACCCAGCAAGCAGTGAGGAGAGCCAACGGGAACCCCACGGCTGACACAACCCCACGGCTGACACAATCGCTATGTGAGGGCCAAGCAGGAATAAAACAGCATTGTCCCATGACATTCCTGTGATGGAGGTCCATCAGTCAAAGCCACGGTTCTCCAGAAGTCAGGTATGGATATAAGAGCTGGACCATAAAGAAGGCCGAGCTACAAAGAATTGATGCTTGCAAACTGTGAAGAAAAGTCAAGAGTCCCTTGGACAGCAAGGAGATCAAACCAGTCCATCCTAAAGGAAATCAACCCCGAATATTCTTTGGAAGGACTGATGCTGAACCTGAAGCTCCAATACTTTGGCCACCTGATGCGAACAGCCGACTCATTGGAAAAGACCCTGATGCTGGGAAAGACTGAAGGCAGAAGACGAAGGGGATGACAGACGATGAGATGGTTGGGTGGCATCAGTGACTTAATGGACATGAATTTGAGCAAGCTCCAAGAGATAATGGAAGACAGAGGATCCTGCCGCGCTGCAGTCGGTAGGGTCGCGAAGAGTCAGACGTGACTCAGTGACTGAAAAACAGTGTAACACCTCTGCCGGGGGTCAGGTTTGCCTTTTACTCTGGATCTGGGCCTTCACCTCCACCACTCAGGCCTCCTCTTTGACTCCCCATTAACTGAGTGGGGCCGGGACTTCCCAGTCCCCCCAGGGATGCTATTGTCTCCTGCTTCCACAAGGAGAAAGCTGGGCACAGACAGGTTAGCTAACTTGCTCACAGTCACACAGCCTACATCCAGCTGCCCCCTTGCCTTTGCCCTCAGCCACCCCAGTCTACCTCTGCCTGTGTGCCCTCACCCCTGGCACCACTGCCTTTGAGCCGGTCTTCCCATGGGAGTTGGTGTGCGTGCCATCTGCACCATCTATGCTTTGAGCCTGAGTCGCTCGGACTGCAAGGAGATCGAGGGGCTGAGGACGGGGCCCTGCATGCTCCCTCTCACGCATGCGCTTGCCCCTTCTCCACAGCAGTGCTCAGAGCCAACTCTGGGCCTGAAACTCACAGAAACGGGAGGGCATCGGGGACCCCCATACGACAGGAAGATCCTCAGAAGGAGCCTAAAGCTTGGTGAGCACAGTCCTGCGGGAGGTACGCCAGTGAAGGGCCAAGAGCTCAGTGAAGGGCCACAACATCAGAGCAACTGCCCCAGGACGGGGCGTCTGGCTCGGCCAGGGGGGAACAGAGCGGGGGAGGAGGTGCCATGTCCAGGGACGTCTTCACAGCTGCCCGGGGGTGCAGGCCAGGAAAGGAGTTGCCATTTAGGGTCAAGCCAGGAGTTGAGACCTCTCTTGGACTTTCATTTGGTGGAAACGTGGCAGGTTCTAAGCACAGGGTAAAGGAGGCCATCTACCATTTAGAAGTGTCTCTGGAGCCCACAGTGCCCCAAAGAGGAAGCGGGGGTGGGTCCCAAGGCCAGGAGGGGACGCAGAGTGGGGCTGAGCGGGGGCGCTCATGGGAGGCAGGGCTGGCAGACAAGCTGGCGTGGTCCGGGACCTCGCTCACTGTGTTTTTACATCTTGCCATGTCTTTGGACTCTGCAAGAAAAGAATGTTTCCAAATGGTTGTTAGAAAGTTCAGTGGCTGTAAGAAATGAGCATCTGATTATGAGCGTGACCCCCTAACTCCCACCC
>SJYV01025308.1:10751-28074 GCA_006410875.1 Neotragus pygmaeus
ATACATACATACATATATATATATATATATATATATATATATATATATACCTGTGGATGGATATAGAGGGGCTTCCCTCATGACTCAGATGGTAAATAATCTGCCTGCAATGAAGGAGACCTGTGTTCAATCTCTGGGTCAGGAAAATCCCTGGAGAAGGAAATAGCAACCCACTTCAGTATTCTTGCCTGGGAAATCCGTGGACAGAGGAACCTGGTGGAGGCTAAGAAATTTGAAGTTTGGGAACAGATCAAGAGTTTAAAAATAGGATTTGAATTAAGGTGTGGGGTTTGGGAAATAGGTTGAAGTTTCAGATTCAAGGTTAAGATTCAGGGTTTGGGCAAATTCTGGTAAATTTTCTTTTCATTTTTATTCTACTACAAATTTTTTCTAATTTTCCTTGTTATAGCTTTTTAAAAAGCTATAAACATCATTTAAAAGTGGACATTTAATTACCAAATACATGAGATTTTTTAAGTAAAAAAAAAAAAAAAAAGATTCGGGGTTAGGGCCGAGAGTCTGGGAGTTGAAGCTGATGCTTGTGGCCAGCTGGTTTTGAGTCTGGGTCAAAGGATCAGAATTTTGGTTGGAAAATGAGACAAAGTTGAGGTGGCATCAGGGGCCCAATTTGAGGACGTTCATTCGGTCTTAGAAGCATCTCTGACAGGATACTATCAGTATAAGACAGAAACTCACCTTTTATAACAAAGTTCTAACAGTGATTCTCCCACCAGGGGACATTCGGCAATGTCTGGGATCAATTTTGGTGCGACTAGAGGATGGTCTCTACTTAGGCAGAGACTGCTAAACATCCTGCAACGCACTGAGAGGCCCTCCTTTACCAAGAACGAGGCAGCCCCGAATGTCAGTCGTGCTGAGGCTGAGAAACACTGTGCTCGAGAATTTACCCATTCTCTGAAGTCTTAGCCAAGGGCTAGTTCAGATGGGCCAGGACACAGGATATGAGTGCTCAGGCCTGAGGGCTGCTGTGATGGGGCCTGAGTTATACAGTGAGATGCGGGTACCTCATATCTCTCTCCCCATGGATTCAGATTCTCACAGCTATCTCTGGCTCTGGCAGACTCAACAGGAGAGGAGGAGGGTAAGGGTGGAGATGGGATTCATGAAGCAGAATTCATAGACAAGCAGGGTGGGAGCGATTGAGAGATAGCAGCGGCTAAAGTAGGCTTGCGGGGCCCCCAGGCTGGGTCCATGGCGGAGGGGCTTGGGTTGTGGGGAGGGACAGACAGAAAGCTATAGAGAGATGGCATCTGGACAGGCCAGTGTCTGAGGTACCTTCTGCAACTTGTGTGAGTGCCTTGCTCCAGAGAGAATTCATATAATAATAATAAAAACAGCAATCACCAACCATAACATTAGTAGGTAATATTTGCATAGCACTTACTCTGTGCCATGCTAAGGGCTTTACCTCTGTTCATTCATTTTTAGCCTTCCCCCTTAGCCTACATGGTAACTGTTGTCATCCCAATTTTACAGGTGAGAAATTGAGGCAGAGTGGTTAAGATGCCTAAGATCCCATAGCTCTGCGTAGCAGAGCTGACTCTGGAGTTGGAGCTAAAAGGCTCAGAGTTTGCGGCTGTAGCAGAGGGTTTGGGGATGTCCCCCTCTGGAGGTGGGCCTCCCTACCCCAACTTCCCGTGTTGCCGTCTTCCTCTGCCATCTGTATACATGATCTCATCACACCCTCTCAACAGTTTCCGGAGATAGGTGCTATTATTACTGCCTCTGTTTCACTGATGAAGCGATGGAGGCTCAGAGAGGTTAAGTACTTCTCAACACAGCCAGGTCTGCCCGACATCAAGGCCACTCACTTCGGATTCTCTGCGTTGCAGCTTGGGGTGCATCTCTGCACGGCACTGGGGGCCCGCCCTGGGGGCCTCACTTGGTCTTCACAAACAAGGCTCAGACTGCAGGGCCTCTCCTTCTTGGCTCTGTTGACATGTTGGTCTGGATCGTTCTCTGTGGTGGGGGCTGTCCTCCACGTGTGGAGTGCTCAGCAGCATCCCTGGCCTCTACCTGCTAGATGCCAAGGGCACCACCTGTCAAGCAGGCTGTTTCCAGACACTGCCACTCATCCCCTGGGGGGTCCAAATCGTGCCCCATTCCCCCTTGCCATTGAAAATGACTGCCCCAGAGAGAAGGCAAGGAGGAGCTTCCTGTGACATAAACGATTGTGGAAACTGAGACCTGGAGAGAGGTAACATCTTGCTCGAGGTCACCCAGAGAGTCGGGGCAGGACTATAAGTAGGACCAAGCTTACTCCAGCCAAAAGGAAGCTCTTGCTTCTGAGCTTTTCTCTTGTGCTCCTCTTGGGCAAGTATTCAGTATGGTGAACAATGCGACAGGAGCTCTGCCCATCCCACTCCAGACACTGGTCCTACTGGGGCAGCCAGAACTTGCCCCTGAGCGTGCATTCTGCTCCCAGCTTTGGTTTCATGAAAACAGTTCAGGCTTTGATAACAAACAGACCAGATTTCAAATCCCAGCTCTGCTGCATCCTTACTATATGACCCCAAGCACAGTACCGAACATCCCTGACCCTCTATTTTACCATCTGAAAAATGGGCAGATTGGACTAGAGTCTTTCAAAGACCCAACTAGCTCTGAAATCCTGGTTCTCTGAAAAACTAAGGTATTGTGTTTTAGCCCCAGCTCCGGGTGGCACTTTGGGTAAGTCACTGACTTTTTCAGAACTCAGTTTCTTCAAAGGCAACCAATACTTGAGCCACACAGAACTTCTTGTTCTCTAAACTGTGAATACTACCCTTTCTTTGTTTATGCTGCCCCTCTGAAATGCTATTTATTCCATTATCCACCTGAAGAACTCCAATTCATCCTTCAGGACTGAGCCCAAGTCGTTTCCCCCATGAAGGGTGTGGGTATGTGTGTGTACTCCCCAAAAGACTGAAAGAATCCTTGAAGGTGGAGAAAACTGGGTATGCCTAGGTCTCATATGCTCGTGGCCTCCGTAGAGCCTGGCACAGAGTAGGTGCTCAATGAATGAATGAATGAATGGAGGGAGTAGATGGTTGCCAAGACCCTTAGCAGTTCCAGAACTCCAGAATCCAGGGAAGGAAGCCAATCTCTTGCTGTTACCCAGTCTCACTTTCAGAGAACTGTCCCCACCCCCAGCCCCAGCAAGTGCCTGCCGCCCCAGCCACCCACACAGTCTGCAGCCCCAGCAAGTACCTTGGACAGCGACAGATACACTTTCTTTTTCTTAAGGCTTTTATCCTTAGTGGAGCTGCCACTATAGGGAGCTGTCTGTGCAGACCTGCATTCCCTACATGTGCACAGAGACATTTACTAATAGAAGAGGCCTTGCTTCTTCCATTTTTCAATCCATCCCAGACCGAGGATTGAACAAGGACCTGCATTCCTCACATTTATGCTTCTGAATACACAGCCTCTGACCAGGGGTGAATGGTGGTGGTGGGGGCGGCGGGGATTCAGTACTTCAGGAATGTCTCCCATTATCTCCTCCAGGAACCTGTCCTCCTCTTTCTCTAAAGCCACAAGTCCCCAAATCACTCTTCAACTCCCTTTTCTAAGAAGTCCTCTGAGTGAGGAAGCTAGATTTAGTTCCTGGCTTGGGCAGGGGGCAGTGAAGAGAGAGAGAGAAGTGGTCTGTTCTCTTAGAGATCCACCTATTCAACAAGTATTTTCTGAAAAGCTATTTTAAAAAACACTTGTATTAAACTTAACTTCCTGGTCCTCAGTTATTCATTTGAAAAATGGGGGTAGGTGTGGGTAAAGATTCAGACAAGCTCAAGTCCTTAAAGTTCGCACAAGCTCAACTCCCTCCATGTAATACATCAAGTTCAACTTCCACCAGTGAACCAAACTGCATGTCTTAGTTCAGCTGTTTCCTTCCTCTGGGACCCTGATTAAGCCTCTGGTTTCCTCCTCTGCACCTCTGGTTGCAAAAGATGGGGGTGGGGTGTGAATTCTGGTTTCTGAGTTCTAATTCAACTCTAGGGGCCTGGTTTCCTGCCTCCTCCCCTTTCCTCCAACCCAAGAGAGAGGCTGGACTCCTGGAGAGGTGGGCAGGGACCAGAGCTTCCTAGGGTGGGAAGGAGGCAAGGAGGATCTGTCCCAGTCCAGCGTGTGAGAGAGGAGTTAACAGCTCAATTGTTATTTCAATTACACGGATTATTTGAAAACAATGTTATGAGTTTCATCACTGACATCCCAGGAAATGGCTGCTATGGCAACCAGGGAAAAGAATAGCCCTGACTAGCCAATCAGAAGTTCCAGTCATGCCCCCAGTTTGTACAAACTCCCTCTCCTCCCTGGGAGCCCCTCCCATCCTCTGCTTAGGGAGGAGCCTTGGGAGGAGGAGAAAAAGAGAGGGGCAGGTGGAGGGACCTGGAGAAGGCAATGGCATCCCACTCCAGTACTCTTGCCTGGAAAATCCTATGAACGAAGGATCCTGGTAGACTGCAGTCCATGGGGTCACTAAGAGTCGGATATGACAGAGCGATTTCCCTTTCACTTTTCACTTTCATGCATTGGAGAAGGAAATGGCAACCCACTCCAGTGTTCTTGCCTGGAGAATCTCAGAGACAGGGAAACCTGGTGGGCTGCCGTCTATGGGGTCGCACAGAGTCAGACATGACTGAAGTGACTTAGCATAGCATAGCATAGGTGGAGAGACCACTCTGTAAAAAGGAAGACAAATTAGGAAACAGAGACCCCCAAGGGAAGAGGGACTCCAGGAATGGGCTGTTTCTCCCAATTTCCTCAACGGCCAGGACCGTGCCTGGGTCACCATACTTTCCTGGTGCTACAGGGAGCAGCGGGTTCCAGGACGCACCCTTCACTCCCTGCTCAGCCAGACTGTGGGAGGGAATTCCCTGAGATGCCCTAACAGATGTCTTGGTTGTAGGAACACAGCAATCACCTGTCACGGGCAGGGAGAGCACAGGCATGCCAGGAGACTCCACTGGACCAGAGAAAAGGGCAGCTGAGGCCCTCAGGGCTCAGAGGCGCCTCTGAGAAGCCTGGATGCCTTTCCCTGCTGCCCTCTGCAGAGGCAGCCTCTGTGTGCCTGGGCCCATCCTCCTCTGAACGATGCATTCCAGCCGTCTCCAGAAAAAGCCCTTTCACTTAGAGAACATCCCATGCTCTCCTTATTCAGGAAGAGGCCAGTCTGATGGATAACTGGCTGGACTCTAGCTCTACAAAAGTCCAATTCTGAAAGCCCATTCCCTACCCTGCTTGAGCACCTGTGGTGTCTGCGCCTGCGTCCCTGAATGTTTTATCAGTTTCATTTGACAAACCCTTTTCTAGAGCTCAGTAGGTACCAGGCAGTGTTCTGTTTATCAATATTGGTTCATTTAATCCTTACTTCGCCCTATGAAGCAGGTACTGTGTTTATCTTATATTACAAATAATAAGAATAATAATAAGAAAATTATGTTATAGATGAGGAAACTGAGGCTCAGAAAGTCAAAGAGACTTGCCCAAAGCCACTCAGCCAGTACGTAGCAGATGAGGATGGGTGCCTAGATCCATTGTCTGCCTGCCATTAGTAGAAGACATCGGTCCTGTTCTTGTGTGGGTGTGTTCCGTCGCTTCAGTGGTGTCTGACTCTTTGGGAGTCTACAGACTGTAGCCCGCCAGACTCTTCTGTGCATGGGATTCTCCAGGCAAGAATACTGGAGTGGGTAGCCATTGCCTTCTCCAGGGGATCTTTCCGTCCCAGGGATCAAACTCGCATCTCCTGCATTGCAGGGGGATTCTGTACTGCTGAGCCACGGCGGGGAAGGGAAGCCCTCCCGTCCTTGAGGGGACTATCAGAGTCAAGATGGGTAACAATGGCTCACAAAGGGCCAGAAGAGGGCGCTCAGGCTGAGTAGGGGGAAGAGATCAGCCCAGGTGCACAAAGGCCTGCAGGTGAGAACGGACCTGGGAGCAACAGCTTAGCTAGGCCAGGTGGGCATTAGCACTCAGCCGGTGACCAGGTCAGATGATGCACTGGGGCCTCAAATGCCAAGCAGATGGTTTGGAGCCTACGGCTGAGGCCACAGGGAGCCAGTGCTGGCTTTGGGCTTTTTTCCCTCCATTCTGAAGCGACCTCCCTCTCCCCCAGCAGAGCAATTTCCCAAAGCATTTTCTCTAATTTGTGGTCGTTTTCCTAACCCAGAAGCAGTCAAGAGTCTCCAGCTTCTCCCAGCCCAGGAATGGAATGGAGCTGAGCTGCCAAAGCTGCAGGTCTCCACCCTGAGCCCAGCCCACTTGAAGGACCCTCCCATGCCAAACACTCCCCCGCCACCACCCCCGCCCGCCAGGGTACTGCACAGGCTGGGGGAGTATCTTGTGGGTTGGCTGGGTTGATCCAGAGCTCCAGGGACGGCTATAGAGCTGGAGTCAGTGCCTGTTGGTGGACAGAACTTGGAGTGTGAGGTCTGGTCCCCGAGATGGCGGTGGCAGGAAGGGCTCCATGAGGGAATGGCAGGGTAGGGGGGCACTCAGAGAGGAAAGGAGGGTTCAGAACAGGAGCAGAGGTGCAGTTAGAGAACAAGGGAGAGGCATGCAGAAAATGGCCCGGAGCCAAGTGAAGTGGTACGTACTCCGCGAGGGACCTGGGTGTCCAGGAGAGGCTGGGGCTTAGCGAGAGACTCTGGGGCTCCAGGAGGCAGCGGAGGCTCTGTGGGGGGGTGGGCGTGAGAGCTCTGCTGGGGAGTCTGGGGGCTCTCTGCCATGAGAGGAGAGGGCTCCCACAAAGAGATGGGGGCTCTACCTCAGAGAAGAGGTATGGGCTCTGAGAGCGGGGGATTTGTGAGGAGATTGGGGGTCTTGGGGGAACAAAGGCTCAAAGAGGGAACAGGGGCTCAGGGACGGGATCAAGGACTAAATGGGGGGCAGAGGCTTTGGGAAGGGGACAGGGCTGTGTGAGAGCCGGGGGCTCCGAGAGAGATGTTGGCTTGTGAAGGGAAGGAGGCTGAGTGAGGGGTTGTTTTCAGAACAAAGGAGCCCTGCTGTGCCCTGGCTCATCCCAGCCACAGGTTTGTCTGCCTCCCCACAAGTTCCCTTCGCCGTGGTCCTCCTCTCCTCCGCTCCCCCACCATTCTTCAAGGCAAGTCCTGAGTCCTTCTCCACCCATGGCTCCATCCATGCCCCAGTCTACGCTCATGCCCTCTAAGTCACCCGTATAGATTTCGTTTCCCCCTTTAGCCCAAACACATGATCAGGAGGTACTTCAGATACCTGTAATGATCACTAAGGTAGTCCTCCCTGCAAGCTAACCACAATCCCTCCAGCTGCAAGTGCAGCTAATGTCCTCTATTCTATCCTGGGAATAGAACACACCTTCTTTCGGGGCACCCCCTATAACTTTAGCAGCAGATGGAGGCCTCTCAAATTTCTTTTTTTCAGGTAAGAGAATTCCAGGCCCTTTCATTGGTTCTTCTAATCGCTATCTTCATTATCAAGCTAGCAAAATATTTCACCAGAGCCTGGCACATTGTAGGCACACAAGAAATGTAGCTCAGATGAATGAATAAGTTGGAGGATTACAGATGGATGAGTGTGGACGAATGGGCAGCAGAAGATGGAAAGAATGGCAGTGGAGGTACCTGTGTGGTGGATGACAGGTGAATGGATGGAGGGGTGGAGGAAGGAGAAGGTGGTTGAATGTTCAGGTGGAGGCGGGTGGGCAGGGGGAAGATGGATGGGATGGTGGACGGATGGACGGCTTAGATGGGAGGCTGGATGGATGAATAATCTTAGCTGGCATCTCCACTTTCCCCATATCTCCCAAGTATAGTCCCCTGATGTGGCTGACAGCACCCCAGTTCTCCCGACACCCTGGCCTGAGACCTCGTCATTTTTCATTCTGCCGTCTCCCTCATCTTCCATAACCAACAGCCCTGCTGATCCTGTTTCCCTGATACCTTGGCCCCCTGGCCCCTGTTCCCCTCGGCCTCATTCAAGCCCCAAACCCCCTGGTCACTGGGACAATTCCAGCTGCCCCTGCCCACCGCTTCCTTTCTCTTTCATTCAAGTCGATCCTAAAACAACGCCATCAGCCTGATCATCCTTAACGCTCTAGTCAACAGCTCCCTATGGCCTGCGTTCCCCGCCTAGAGGCCCACCCTTCTGAATTCGGCTAAACTCCCGCCCCCTTTCTCAGCCTCTCTCACACCTCCCTTTATTGGCTCAGTGCTCTGGTCACAGCAGGCAAGGAGCTGTCACCCAAACGCTCCCCAAGCTTCCGCACCACCTCCCTGCCCCCTCCTGTGACAGTGCCTTTCTGGACCTCAACACACAGCTCCAAGGCTGCTTCCCGAATCCCTTCAACAGCATATAGTCCACGAGCCACATCAAGACACGTTCATTGAGGACGGGCCTGGTGGCCCAGTGGTGAAGCCTCTGTCTGCCAATGCAGGGGTCATGGGTTAGACCCCTTGTCTGGGAGGATCCCACATGCCACCAGACAACTAAGCCTGAGCGCCACAACTACTGAAGCCGTGGAGCTCTGCAACCAGGAGAAAAGAAGCGAAGCCACCGCAGTGAGAAACCCGTGCACTGCAACCAGAGAAAGCCCAAGGGCAGCAACGGAGACCCAGTGCAACCAAAAATAAATAATCAGCTTTTGAAAGACACCCTTAGTCAGCACCTACTGTGTACGTGCCCAACTGGCTAAGAGGGCCCTGGTGGTGAGAAGCGAAGATGAGAGACAGGATGAGAAAGACAGTCTTTGCTGTCAAGGAGGTACAGCATGCTTGTGGGGGCGCCTGTGAGTGTGCACCCACCCATAGAGAAGTCTAAGGAAAGATAAAGGCGAGACAGTGGCACATAAGCAGTTAACATCATGGAGCACTTCCTAAGGGCCAGGCACTCCTTAAGGGCTTCTTTAGTTTTTTTTTCCCCCCTCTCTCGTCACGGAGCACAGGATCCCGAGTGCCTGAGCTCAGTAGCTGCAGTGTGCAGGCTTAGTCGCCCCGCTCTCTCCAATGTGCAATCTTAGTTCCCCGACCGGGGATCGAACCTGCGCACTCTGCATTGCAAGGCAGACTCTTAACCACTGGACCACGAGGGACGTCCCAGGGCTGTACTTCTATTCACTCATGTAATTCTTTCAACAAATCTCTGAGGTAGATACAGGTGGGAAACTGAGGCACAGGTGAGATGACTCGGAGGTCATCGAGCTAGTGACAGAGCCACGGCAGGAACTTTCCATCTGGCTCCTGGGTCTGTGCTCTCAGAAGTACACAGGAGGGTGGCAGGAAGAGAATCGCGGGAGGGGGATGGAAGGACAGATTCACGGCCAGGCTCAGTCTGACCTCCCAGTTCCCCTCCCCTTCTGGGTCATAACCTCCCCCTCTGCCAACCTGGTCTCTTCCTTTCAAGCCCAGGTGAGAGGCTCGTTTCAAAGAAAGGAAGTGAAAAAGGACTAAATTAGAGGTAGAGGAACCAGTCTGTCGCCAAGACTTTGTAGGACCCTCGGCACGTTCCCTCCTCCCCTGGGTCTCAGTTCCCCATCTGTAGAGGAAAGCTGGGCCCGTCCACACCTAAAGATCCTTTCAAATCTGATGTGCTAAATCCTGAGCAGCCGCTTGGAAGCTAGAAGAATCCCTAGGAGCCTCTTGGCCTCGGACCCTGGCTGCATCTCCCAGGAGCTCCCTGTTGTCCCTGAATACAGGATTTCAGCTCCTGGCTCGTGTGGGCTCCGCTGTGAGGCCGCAGTCCTGTGTCTGTGGTCCTCTGAATCTGTCCAGCCCATCACTGCCCATCATCTTGTCTGCCCACTGACCTGGATCCATCTGCTCAGCTGCTCAGCCATCAGCCTGCCCGGGCCCCTCCACCTCGTGTCCCCCTGCCTGCCTGGTACCTGTCACTCTGCCCATCACGCACACACACACAGAGTCCACCTCCCCACCCCTGGCACCTTTCTCTGCAAGCACCACAGTGACAACAGAGAGATAGGGCGGGGCTATTTCGCGCCTAGAGAGGCCCAGTGTTAATGTCGGAACCTGCTTTCTGGGGACGAAAACATTTCTTGGCCATCCAGCATCCTCTTCCTTCCCCTGGGGACCCCCAGCCCCTCCTTTCTGGGCCCCAGGGCTTCTGCTTGAGGAATCTGGTCAGGGCCACGTGCCTCTTGCCAAAAATGTCCGAGTGGTCCCCAAGGAAATCATCGGACAAGAGCGTGAAGGCGTGTGTACAAGGATGTTCATGGCAGAATTGTTTGTAATCGCAAAGGATTGGAAACAACCCAAATGGCCAATAGTGGGGGCTGGTTAAATGAATGATGGTCCAGCCACACAGTGGAGAATCATGCAGCTCTTAAAAAATGATGATGTAGATGTATATTTATTGAAATGGCAAGACATTCACAATATATTATAGAAAGAAAAAAGCAGGTTACAAAGGCCTATGGATAAAGCAAGAGCCATTTTTATTTTTTAAAAATCCACATAAGTCAGAAAGATATGCACTGAAATGTTAGCCAAATGGTGGTGGGATTATGGCTAATTAAAAATGCCTTCATGTACAAAAAGATACATTTATATACATACATATAAATTTACACACACACACACACACACAAGCTGTTATTGTTTAGTCATTCAGTCGTGCCCAACTCTTTTGTGACCCCGAGGACTGTAGCCCACCAGGCTCCTCTGTCCATGGGATTTCCCAAGCAAGAATACTGGAGTGGGTTGCCGTTTCCTTCTCCAGGGCATCTTCCTGTCCCAGGGATTGAACCTGGGTCTCCTGCATTGGCAAGCAGATGATTCTTTATCACTGAGCCAGCTGGGAAGCCCACACACATATGTAGTGACTCCACAGGGAAGACTTTCAACAAGCCCAGCGCTGGGCTAAGCCCTTTGTCTTTATCACTTCATTTACTCTTCTACAATCCCACAAGGTGGGTTCATTAACACCACCTTACAGATGAGGAAACAGAGGCTGGCTCAGTAAGTGGCAAAGCCAGGATTTAAATTTGGCTTTCTCTGACTCCAGAGCCCGTGCTCTGAATCAGGAGGCTGTCATGTTTCTCATATTGTTTATCTGTAACTTGCCTGGTTAAAAAAAATAACATATATTTACTCGGGTGATAAAGAAATGACAGAAGCTAACAAGACAAGGGAAAAATGAGGCTGGCAAAATATCCACAGCAATATGCCCTCAGTCTCTGGGGTTTCTGGCAGCTTTTCGGTGGGTCTGTCCCATCGGTTCATCCTTCCTTCCATCCTGAATCGGTGGGCTGGTCCAGCCTTCTGGAGATGGGCTGGGCAACCCTGGGTAAGGCTGGGTTGTAGGTATTGTAGGCTTCACTGCTGAATGAACTAAACCCCCGCACCCCCCGCTCCTCAAACCCAAATGTGATTCAGTGGGGATAGTTAGTTCTGTGTCACTTGCTATGCTGGATGCTGGGAGGAAAAAATGAAAAAAACTCAGAGCCTGCCTTCAGGATCTTCTCATCCAGGGCAGGGTTTCTCAATCTCTGTGCTATCTACATTTGACGCTGCACAGTTCATGGTGTGGAGCCTGTCCTGTGATTCGTAGGATGTTTAGCAGCATCCCTGGCTCCTACCCACTGGATGCCAGGAGCAGTCCCTCACCTACTTGTGGCAACCAGAGAAGTCTTCTGTTGCTGTCTAGCCATTAAGTCATGTCCAACTCTTTGGCCACTCCACGGACTGTAGCCTGCCAGGCTCCTCTGAGCATGGGATTTTCTAGGCAAGAATAGTGGAGTGGGTTGCCATTTCCTTCTCCAGGGGATCTTACTGACCCAGGAATTGAACTGGCATCTCGTGCACTGGCAGGTGGATTCTTAACTACTGAGCCACCAAGGAAGCCCCAGAAAAGTCTCTAGACGTTGCCAAATGTCCCCTGAGGCGGGGGGGGGCAAAATCACCCCTGATTAAGAACTGTGGATTCAGTTGATGATACATGCAGATAGGAGAAACAAAACAAAACCTAATAGCTAGGGGGCTCAGTATAGATTAAAGTCATTCCTATGCATCTGGATGGATCAGAGAAACCTTCCTGGGTGTCCCTGTCCTTGAAATTTGAGGGTCCTTCAAGGTTCTTTTCATTCTACACTTATCCTGGGTGATCTCATCCATCCTTGCAGCTTCAAAGATCTATTTCTGGCCTAGAACTCTCAGGGTGGCCCAGTCCTTTTTGTACAACTATCCATCAGGCATCTCCACGGCCTGTCCCAATAGCACCTCACATAGGCTCTGTCCACTGCTGGTTTCTACCTCTTGAAAGCTTTGCTCCTTGCATGACCCACGCAGCCTCCCAAGTTAGAAACAGGGACTCCTCCTGTCTGCTGTGTCTCCACGTCTGCCACCAATCTCCCAGCCCTGCTATCCGCCTCCTCCAACCTCACAATCTCCCGCTGCTCCCCAGACCCGGCCACCCCACCGGCAGCACTCAACATCATCTTTCCCCCGAGTCCATCCTCCACCCAGCAGCAAAGTGAGGCTTCTTAAGGCAGTGTCGTCATGCCACTCCCGTGCTGCAAACCCCTGAGTCGATCCCCACGGCTCTCACGATGCAGTCCAAGCTACTCTTCGTGGCTCTCAAGACCCACAGGACCAGGCTTCCACCCACCTCGCTGGCCTTGTTTCCTGGACCCCAAGCTCTCTGCATTCCATTTCAGCCAACTAAACTTGCAGTTCCTCCGATATTCTCTCTCACCTCTGGACCTGGGTACCCCTCACTCCCTGGCCTGGAGCCTGTTCCCATCTTTCCTCTGCCCCACCTCTTTTATTTCCTAGATAGCTGCTAATCAACCTGCAGGTCCCTGCTTAACCACTTCTTCCTCCTGGAAGCCTCTGCTGAGGCTTGGCTCTTAGCATGGCTTATGAGAATTGTTTAATTGTCTGTCTCCTTCCCGGGACCATCAGATTCCGGTTGGCTGGGATCCCGTCTGCTTGTTCCCTGTTGTATCTCTAGCATTTAGCACAGTGCTTAGCACATAGTAAACATCTGACGAGGATGTGTAAATATATATTTTAAGCTGGATAACGAATGGATGGATAGTCAGACGGATGACTGGGTGGGTGCACGGGATGGGTACTATTTGAGTTGGGTCTTTAATGCGCTGAAAGATCTTCAGAGGAAGGGCGTTCAGGTAGAAGGGCAGGTGTGGCTGAACGCGGGAGTGTCGGATTGGAGGAACAGTGGGAGATAAAGGAGGATGCAGACGGATTACAAGGACCTTGAATGTCACGGTGTGGAGTCTGGACTTAATTCAGTAGGCGATGGGGAGCCATGGAAGGGTTTTAATCAAGCGAGTGACACGATCCCACCTGCGTTAGAGAAAGATCGTTGTGGCTGCAGCAGGGATTGCAGTGGGGAGGGGATCAGAGGCTGGGAGGCCAGGAAGGGGGCTGCCACAACGATTTAGGCAAAGCTGGTGAGGTCTGAGCCAGAGCAAAGGACAGTGGGACAGATGGGAGGGAGAAAAGAGGTAGAAACTAGGGTGAAATGAACCTGTGGGAATCTCAAACGTGTTCTGCTGCCCCAGCACATGCAGGGACTGGCCTGTCCCTTGAAGGAGGTCAGAAACAGATCCCAGTGGTCCTGACTCATCAGGGGTGCAGGCAGTCAAAATCATGTGCAAAACTAAACAGAGGAATTGCTGCCTTCAGCCCCGTGGAAACCAAAGACAGACAGAGGGATAATAGCAGTAACAACACTCTGCTAAGCACCTTGCATACTCACGCACCTGTAATCTTCACAACTCAATAAGGCAGGTAGAACCTTTTCCCTCCCATTTCTCAAGGGAGGCAACTGAGACTCAGAGAGGCAAAGTAACTTTCCGTAAGTCACACAGCTAGCAAGTCACAAATTCAGGCTGGTCTGACTCCAAGGCCCACGTTCTTAATTAGCTGTTTATATTACACAAAAGAGGTTGCTCGCCGCAAGTGGATGGCTGAAGGCTCCGGGTCTGATGAGAAACCAAGAAGCTCCTCACTTAATTTCAATGTGACCAGATAGGGGTCTGCTGGGAGATCTGGGGGAGGAAGGGAAGCCCTCCAGGTCCCTGAACACCATGTGTTCAGACCCAGACTCACATATTCAGGAGGGTGTCCACAAGGTTAAAAGAACTGGGCTAAAGAGTAAGCAGCATGTATATCCCTAACCCCTAGAAGCGCTACTTTTGTGGGAATTAAAGAAACATCTTCCTCTGGGGGCCTGTAGCACTACAGGCTCAGGGCCAGAGGGTATATGAAAACTATTCTGTAAATTAGAGAACGGTGTCCCTTCCTCCAGAGGAAGGATATGGTCTACCATTAGGGCACCTGATTTGCTGAGTGGAGCTTAAGATGGATTTCCGGCCCTAATCTCCTTTTATATTGAGTCTCCTTGAACAGTCAACAACCTACCCAACTGTATATGACAGTCATGCCTCCATCCACCTTGTCCTGCCAGCCACTCTGCATCATTCTCAATGAGAAAAATATTCCCTCTGGCAGATACCTAGAGCTCAGACCATCTTTCAAACAAATTTCTTATTAGTACTTGAGTCCTCCATGGGGGAAAAGACAAAATTCAATTATGCCCATTGCCCTGATGAAAAAGTTAAGGTCAGAGCCCATCCTTGGTGGTTTTAGAAAAAAAGTCTAGACTTTCTCTAGAGAGGCCTATACTGAATCACAAGTTTCTAGGAAGCAAAGGCCTCTAGTCAAGAGCTCCATCTTAAGGGCGCTTGGAGGAGTCCAGGGGCAGCGGAGGGTACACCCAACCCTCACCGGGGCCGTGAAACTTTACTCCTGAAGCCGAGCCTGAGGCCTGGGTCTCCTCGAGACTTAGCAGGGTGGATTCTCTGTCCCCAGTCCCTAGTGCCCTGTTTGGGTCGCCCCAGAGCAAGATGGGGAGCTCCCAGGCCTGAGGCCCCAGCCCCAAGCCATCCCCTTAGGGTCTTCTTTTCCTGGAACCACACTGACTCCATTCTCAGCTCCCACTCCCTCCCAGGCTTAGCCGCACCGGCTGCTGCCCGAGTTATATAAACAGGAATCATTCTCTCTCTCTCTCTCTCTCTCTCTCTCTCTCGGAATACCTGAGGCTGCATTTCCGAATGGAGCTTCCTGATGGAAGAAAAAAGGGGAGGAAAAAAAAGAACAGAGAGAGGCAAGGAAATTTAATTGGCTGACTCCTATTGCCCATGTGGTAAATAAACTGGCTGTTCTAAACTTTGCTAACTCAGAGGAGACAGGCCTTCCTGGGGTCCCTGCTCAGCACCCCTCCCAAGGGCCGAGAAGTGCAGAGTTTTGCCAAGGCCTCAGAGGCCTGGCAGACAGCTGGGGGACTGGAAATCCCGCCTCTAGGCACAATTATTCCAGACCAACCAAAACGCCGGAGAAACACAGCCACACACACTTTTCATAGAAGGGCTGGGGCTTGCTGGGGATCACATCGAACCTGTAGGGGCTGAACTGCAGCATCCTCAGGGTCTATTATGTAGGCTTCTCTGCAAAAGACATTTCAACAGCTTTCCCTGGTTCTGGCCAAGGTGCACGGTGGAGGTGGGGGTCTAATTTAAATACCTCTTGCATTCAAGCAGGCGTCTTCTTGTTCTGCTTGCAACGTGAAGGCAAGAAACAGCTTCGTTTCCCCTTAGACCTGCCCGACATGTAAGGAGAATTGAGGCCTGGCACTCAGGGCCCCTGGGATCCCGTTCTGTCTCTGGCTATCGCTTATTGTGTGACCTGGGATTCTAAAAGGGGAAGGGGGGGCCCAGGTAATCTCTAATGTTAGGAATAGGGGAGGGGGTTCTTCAGCTCTGGGAGACAGCTGAGAGGGCTGCTCGGGACAGATGGCTGCCCCTAGGCTGAGAGAGATTCAGCGGCTTTCGCAAAGCGCCTGCCCCACAGGCCCTGGCAGGGGTGGTCCCCGGAGGGAACGTAGACACCCCTAGGAAGCAGGGTTAAAATGTCAACAATGGCCTTCCTTTCCAGGAAGAAAGGAAGAGGAGCGTCCCAGACAATGGAAGATGGAGAGGAATAGGGGTGGGTGAAGTAGCTGGGCTAGGGAGAAACTGAGGCAGGCAGGATGGGTGATGGGTGGAGAAATGGTCATAGATGGGTCAAGACCAAAGGATGGGTGTAGAGACAAAAAGCCCCCAAAGGACTGTAGAATAGGGGCAATTAAGGGGGACAGAGTAGGCACTGATGGACCAGTGTAGGGGTACTAAAGAGGGAGAGAGGGCCATGGTGGGTAGGGAGGAGCCTGTGGATTCCAAGGCAATCCTGACGCTGATGTCGAGCAGTGGCGCTGACTAGCGGGAGAAGAAGAGGATAAGACCCAGAACCTCGCAGGAGGGGCTCCCTAAGAGGGCTGGCAGCAGGTAAAACCCTCAAATGTGCCGCCGCCTGTGCTGGGGATGGTGGGGGGCACCTTGGCCAGACCCAGGGACCCAGAGAAAGCTGGAACCAGACCTAGAGAGCAAAGCTGGTTTACACAACCTCAGGCCAGGCGGCGTCCCCGGAGCGCGAACGTGGGAAGCCTCCAGCGGCTTCAAACGGCGGCTTCTCTGCCCGCCACCAGGGGGTGCCCCCTGCAGTTTGGGGAGACCCCGAGGGGCTCCAGATTAGCTCTCCCGCAGCAGTCCCGCCTGGTGGTCTCCTGCCCCGCCCGGGCTGGGGCAGGGGCCTGACAGGGCTCGGCAAGACGGAGAGGTGAGGTCAAGTCCGGAGGCCCTAGTAAGACGGGTGCCCGAGGGTGCCCTCAGCGGGCCGCCCAGCACCCAGAGCGTCCATACAACCCACAACACCCCCACCAGCGCCCGGGCCGCCTAGGGTCAGCCCCAGGCGGCGCTCCCTTTGGACGTGAGGCCGTCGGCTCTGTCCTTCCGTTGAAGGAACATTATTGCCGGAGCCGGATGCTAGGGAAGAGGGCAGGGCTGCCCGGTCCACCACCCGGCCCGACGGCCCCAGGGTAGCGGGGTCGCGCTGGTGGGCCCCGCGGGGGAGGGGCGGGGGGGTCCCCGCGGGCCAACTCTCCCCCTCCCCCCGAGGTGGCCGCAGCCGCGCGTGTCGCCGCGGCTTAAGTCAGCCTCCGGGTGCCCCCGGACGCGGCACGACCTCGCGCGCACACACACACAAACCCGCGCACACGCTCACGCCGTGCGGTATTTCCCGGCTCGGACCCCGCCTCTGGGAGGGGCTCGGGAGTCGAAACCCCATAAGCAGGGGGTGGCGGGCGGGGGGTGCGCGCCGGGAACGCCTGGGTCCCGGCCCCCCGGGCTGAGGCTGTACGCCTCCTCCCCAGCCCCCTTTTCAACAGCAGAACAAAATGAGAGGCAGGTAGGCCAGACACATACATATTCAAA
>SJYV01025310.1:0-36018 GCA_006410875.1 Neotragus pygmaeus
AGAAAGCTGAGCACTGAAGAACTGATGCTTTTGAACTGTGGAGTTGGAGAAGACCCTTGAGTCCCTTGGACTGCAAGGAGATCCAACCAGTCCATTCTGAAGGAGATCAGCCCTGGGATTTCTTTGGAAGGACTGATGTTAAAGCTGAAACTCCAGTACTTTGGCCACCTCATGTGAAGAATTGACTCATTGGAAAAGACTCTGATGCAGGGAGGGATTGGAGGCAGAAGAGAAGGGGTCGACAGAGGATGAGATGGCTGGATGGCATAACCGACTCGATGGGCGTGAGTCTGGGTGAACTCCGGGAGTTGGTGATGGACAGGGAGGCCTGGCATGCTGCAATTCATGGGGTCGCAAAGAGTTGGACATGATTGATCTAATGAACTGAACTGAACTGAAGAAGCCCAGTGAGATTTAGGCAACAACTTGCTTTCATTCTACAACTATGTAGCGATGACTGTCCTAGGCCCCAGCTGGGAGCAGTAGGGACTCCCCAAAGAGCTGCAATTCTGGTGGGGATTTTTACTCCCTGGGTTCTACAGACATGAAATTGCACATTATGCCATAGCACTCTCATCTGACTGCAAGAAGATCTGCAAGCTTTACTTGTCTAAATTCAACAGCGAGCATAAAAGTACTTGACAAATTAAGAGAGAAGCAAAGAGGAGGGCTGGGGTAGCAGATGTGACACATTGGGAATCTGGAGTTAGCAGATGCAAACTATTATATGTAGAATAAACAACAAGGTCCTCCTGTATAGCACAAGGAACTAAAATCAATATCCTATGATAAACCATAATGGAAAGGAATATGAAAAAGTATACATGTATATAACTGAATCATTTTCTTATACAGTAGAAATTAATACAACGTTGTCCATCAGCTATACTTCAAGAAAATAAATTTCAAAAGACAGACAACAGAATCTAATTGGAGAGTGTGCCAACAAGTGAACACAGAGCAGGCAAGCCTGCCCACCACATCCCTAACAAGGAACATGCCAAGAGGACAGGTGAGTTGGGGAGGGACTCCACCACTTCCTGGTGCCCTTTAATTCCTGGAAAGATCCAAGGCTGGCCCTCCCCTATCCAACCACTGGCACTCACATTGATAGTGTACTTGGCGGTGTCTGCAGCGACATCAGCTGAAGCGGTGGTTATGGGCAGGCTGACCGAAGATGCAAGGGTGCTCATGGATCCTGAGGTGGTGACCAGGGGTGACGAAAAGGTGCTGGTCACCAGGGTGATGGTGGAGGTGGGTGGGTTCTGTGTGATCTCTTTCTGCTGGACAGCTGGGAAAGAGAAGGTTCATGGTCACCCCACTGCCTGTGGAAGGCTTTCCCAGCTGGAAACTGTGGTGGGAGCAGGGCCCAATCCACACTCTTTGAGTTTCTCTGCTTTCAAGAGAAAATGATTCTCCCATTGGCCAAACGAGCAAAGCTCCACAGAGCCCTTTTTCAACAAAGCCCCCACCTGGGTGTTTAAGGACTAATAGTTTGCAATAGCTCAAGGCTGCATCCTAGGATGACCATCACTCCTTTAAAACTAAGAAAACTCAAGGCTGCCAATAGAATTGCCTATTTGCTCCAGTCAACACCTAAGGAGAGGGCTCATTGCCCAGTCTCTATGGATGGGCAGAAGCCTACCTTTAAGACATAACAGAGTTAGCAAACCCAGATATTTCACATGAACCACCACCCCCTTCCCACTTTATGTAAAATGTCATTTTTTGACTCTATAGAGTTCCCATGATTCCCCCTCCGCATTCCCAAATTCTCCTTTTAAAACCCCAGTCCACTGTGTACACATTGGAGTTGATTTCAGTTCATGCTGGACATTTTGCCCTACTGCAATAGTAAATAGCAGATTAAAATCTATCCTAACAACTTCAACTAGTGGTCAGTTTTGTTTATCCTTAACAGGACAATCTGGGAATTAGGAACCATACCATCAATGAGCTCCTGCTTGCCAGCTTCCAAGTAAACTGGAAGGCTCATTAAACCTAAAGGGCTATGAATTCAGAGGCCTGGAACTGCCTATACCAACCTGAAAGATCCCAGACCCGGTTCTGCCCTAGCAACACTTCGGACAGCAGGATCAATCCAGCTGTACTCCCATACTCTGTGTCCAATCTTTTGGTCTTCCTCCACCCCAATCTTTGAAGAGTTTCACTGGGGGCCAGTTCAATATCTGGCTACTCTTTCATTTCACAGCCTCCTGAAACTCTTACCAGTTCTCTTCCCGATAGTGCACTCAGTATGTGAGAGTTTCAATCCAAGAGTCCAGTGATGAAGGATCTCAATGCAGGTTTCCCCATGAAACAAGGCCAGTATGAGTCCTCATGAGAGCCAGACAAACTAGTCCCCATCAGATCAGCACTTTGTTCCACTTTCCTCAGCCCAGAAAGAGACTCCTGCTGGGAGCTGTCATTCTGCACTTCGGCAATAGTTCTTGATGCTTGCTCTTCTTGCATTGCGTGGCAGGTGCTGATCCCTTGGTATTAAGGTATCCTTTACCATCCACTTCTCATACTGTACTCTCTTAAAAATAATGCCAAGGTGTTAATGGGGATGCACAGGGAAACTTATACAAAGGTATTTATTGTAGCACTACTTACAACAGGTGAAAACTGGAAGCAATCTAATGTCTATCAGGTGAATACTTTATTTTTTATTTTATTTTATTTTACTTTACAATATTGTATTGGTTTTGCCATACTTTGACAAAGAGACACAGGTGAATACTTTATTAATAAGCTGTGGAATATTTCACACCCGCCCAATGGAAACAGGGAGAGCTATATGCACTGACACGGATTGACCTCAAAAACATGCTGATGGGTGGGAGGAGAAAAAGACAAGGATGTTACCATTTTTATGTTTTCAAATAGAATAAAATGTAATGCATTTATGAAGTGTTTATATATATATATGTATATATACACATAGATAAATAGATATGCATACATGAATTAGAAAAACATCTTATGGTTAACAATACCTCCGAGAAAGGGTGGAGAATGAAATAGAAAGTCAATAAAGACAACAGATTTTTTTGGGTCTAGGCATCCATTTCACCCATTTTAAG
This sequence comes from Neotragus pygmaeus, assembly GCA_006410875.1. NCBI lineage: Eukaryota > Metazoa > Chordata > Mammalia > Artiodactyla > Bovidae > Neotragus > Neotragus pygmaeus. The sequence goes on from SJYV01025310.1 coordinate 3,087, forward strand.
AAGACATGTGTATAGAGTTTATAAATGAACAAGAAAAAAGAAAAGTACAAAAGCAAGCTGCAAAATAATTTTTAATAATAATTCCAAGTGGAATGTGTCAGGCCTCCAGGATACAGTGGCCAGGCAACCAAGTGGAACTAAACAAGGAAAACAAGGATTATTTTTCTCCTGTCTATGTAGCTAAAAAGGAGAGGGTGCCATGGAGAAGAGAGCAGTGAGGCTCCGTACCTTTCACAGCCTGTCTCTTCTGATATCTCATCCCCTGGGAAGACTGAGGCTGCTGCTTGCTTTGCTGCTGCTGGCGCTGCATCTTCTGCATGTACCACGTTGGGAGGGCGTTTGAAACTACTTGATGAGTTCCACACAACCTGTTGCACGGCCGGGGCAGTCTCCTTTGGCAAAAGTGGCCTCTGCTTTTTCACCGGGTTTCCCCTTGTGCTGGTGGTAGTGGCGGCAGCTGGGCCATGACCGTGCAGGTGGTGCTGGTGGTGGTCATGACCTCAGCCATGGGAGTTTGGGAGGATGAGCGGATGAGGACCAGCATTTCAGGGGGAGACTGGATGCCTACTGTTGTGGATGGTGGAGCTTTACCTATGACTGGAGCCAACACATGAAACAAAGAAAACAAAACAGAAAGTAGACGGGACTCAGGCTTACCTGCAGAGTCTCCAGGCCAATGAGTTCTAGGTGACCATCTAGGCTACCAGGTGAAGGACCTCCCTGTGAATGAGCACATTCTCACTTTATATGCTTAGGCCTCTTCTGCAGGATGTTCTAGCTTAAAACATCAGCTTCCCTGGATTATGTGCTTGCTCACATTTGAGATAGTTGACAAGGCCTCTGGGGGACTGAGGCCAACATGATCCAGCCCCTGGCCTCGAGTTGCCTACCTGCCAGTAGATGACCCAGTGGATGAACAGAATCACTGCAAGTACCTTGTTTTCCAAAGTTAGAGTTCAGTAAGCACTTTGAGAAAGACCTAGCCAAAGTCCGTCTGGTCTTTAACAGGAACCCTTTTCTTGGCCAGGAAACCTACAGAGCAGGTACCCCAAGAAATCAGACAGATTCCCAATGGCCAAATCACTGAATAACATTGAATTACCCAGAAAGAAGAGCATTGTCTTTCATCTCTTCTATTCCTTCCAGAACAGTCTCAGCATGGTCCTAGTACCTTACACCTAACAGTCAAAGGTATTCCACACCAAGGACAGAACCATCCCCAGCACAATGGTATTTATGGAGAATTTAGAGTCTTGTTTTTGTTTTGACTGCAGTTATCCATATTGTATCTTTTATGCAGAGCACAAAATACGGTTTTACCTACTGTCTGGCAGTCAAGTTTAAGTCCAAAATTGAAATCAATTAAAAAAAAAAGTTTCTGCTTCATATAAAAAATATATTAAGGCAGTAATTGTAGCAGCAGGTTGGGAATGTTAAAAATAATTATGAGTGACTAGAGTTTGAATAACACCGCCTTTCAGAATGTATCTACTGGAAGGAACTGTGCTATGAGTGTGGAGGGCAGGATTTCAACAGGCAGCAGGGAAAATCTGGAGAACAGTTTTAGCCAAGACATGCCCAGGAATGGGCAGAATTTTGGTGAGTGAGGACAGGCAGTTGAGAAGGGCTGGCCAGAGGCAGGTTAGAGCCAGAAGAACTGAGCAGCAGAGAGGCGGTGACCACATGAGTATTCATCTGTGAGGGGAAGGGGGTCAGCTATGCCTGTAAGGGGAGGGATGAACATGCATCCCCAGAGAGGATCCTCTCATGTTTACACAAAAAACACTGGTGCAAGTCAGCATCCTTGATCTCAGATGATGTGCCTGGGCACATTGTCACACATTTTTAATAAGGACTGAAAGTGAAGTTATGTCCACCTCTTTTGCAAACTCATGGACTGTAGCCTGCCAGGTTCCTCTGTCCATGGGATTTCCCAGGCAAGACTGCTGGAGTAGTTTGCCATTTCCTTCCCCAGGGATCTTCCAGACCCAGGGAAAGAAATCTGGGGCTCAAGGACTGCATGCATATCCTTTACTATCTGAGCCACCAAGGAAGCCCTTAATGACAACACCTGTTTTAGGGGGCCAACGTGCTTGTGCTGCATGACTCCATGCCTGTCATTTTTAGATTTCTATCACCCAGAAAAGACAGGCATTCTTGATTATCCTAGGGGAAATTTTCAGTTAACTCTGGATCTGGGAAAACCAAGAGTGTGAAAGGAAAAGTGTGCTGACAGGCTGATTTTTCTGCCTTGGGGTGGGGATGTCTTGGTAGTTAATCAACTGACTGGCCCTTTTGCTCCTCTGGGGAAGAATTCAGCCAACGTCCTGGGCAGGAACACAGAGTGAAGCTGGGAGATCTCTACCTAGAGTGAGGAGCCCCCATCCTTGCCTAGGACAACCTTTCAGATATTGGTCACAGCCACTGCCCCTTCTCCTTGCAGAGCAGAAATGGCTTTGAGTTTGCCCTTCTAAAAGGCAGAGATCCCACAGGCAAGGCTTCTAACCTGCAAAAGCAACTTTAGTGCCTCTCTTTTCTGCCATATGGTTAAAAAATATAATGTCCTAGTTGATTAGCTGGCCTGGTAGCTCCTTGGGCAAAGGGCAACCACAGTTCTTTTTTCTCTCTCATCTTGCAAAAGCAAATAGCTGGCTTTGTAGCTTGGTTACTGTTTTTATAGAGTCCCACTGGAGCTCTTTTCCATATTAAAACAAACATCAACAAAAACAAAAGTATGCAATCTGAAAACATTCCAGGCTTGACACACTCTTGCAGGGGTTTAATTTAGACACTAAAACATTTTAATTTCTAAAGGATTCTGATGGTTTTCTTGGAGAAGAGGGGTAGGAAAGGCCATGGAAAATTCCATTTGTCCTAATCACCTGTATTCTCATAAAGAAGTGAATTTATTAAAGGTCAACAGTCCAAAAGTGATTCCACCCAACTGGCCTACATAAGTAGTAGTATCAGACTTAGGTCACTGTCTTATACATTAAAAGAGAACTTTTTAAGAGAAAGCTGGAAATACTGATGTGGCACAGATTAAGTGTAGTCACGGACACAACTGATGCAACAGCTTTGCGTTGCAGGGGGGGTTATGGTGACCACAGCTCTGTTCTTGGAAAAGAAGGAGCTGGTAAAGTTCTGGGCCTAGAGCTGTCTGCACCATCCCAGAAAGCCTGCCACCCCCACCTCACATGCGCCTCACCCAGAGGCCGGGGAAGTGGATTGTTAATGTCTCAGAGTTTAATTTGGGAGACCTGGTTTCTCCCTTCCTGCCTCAGAAACAGTCTCTAAGGAAATGCAAAAATGTTTAGGGTCTCAGTGGATGAAACCCAGGAGAAGATGGAGGGTCCTGAGAGAAGGGTTCAGGTGAGGGAAAGCTCAGAAAACTTTGCATATATCATCCCAGAATCCTGGAAGGCTCTTCTCCTTGCCCAGCTCTTTGGCTCATCCTTTTCCAGCCTCAGCCTCACTCCAGAGGAAGCGTTCCTTCCCAGCTCATACCCCTACCTTCCAGCTCCATTAGGCCTGCTTTCACTTCTCTCCCCCAGCTCCCCATATTCCTCCTCAAAGGCATTACCACCTCTTGTCAAGAAAAAGTTACCTTGGTGTACATGGCATCATCACTGACACATATTAGCTGAGCACCTATTTGTACTGGCCTCTCTTGCACAATAGCTGCACGTGGGCAGTGAGCAGAACATGGTGGCAGTCTCACACTCAGCTCACAGTCTGGGGACAAGCAGTCAGCACCTACATGTGACAAATGTGTCAGCTGATCACAAGAGCTTTGGAAAAAAATAAGTGGAGAATGGAGAACAGAGGAGGCTCTAGGGGTGGGCAGGCTGGTAGTGTAGGTGGTGATCAAGGCCTGCCTGGTTTCGAGGTGACAGCAGAACAAAGGTGGGAGGAGAGGAAGTAAACCAAGTGAGCATGATAGGGAGGGAATTTCGGGAGAGGAACCAAGGAGTTCAAAGGTTCCAAGGCCCAGGCTTCCTGTGGAGAGCCAGGGTGGCCTCAGGGATGCACAAAGCAAACAGCAGGGTGGGTGGGAGCAGTGCAGTCATGGTGGTGCCTGGGGCCTTCAGAAGGACTCCAACTTTTAGTCCAAGCACTTCTTTTTAAAGCAGATTCCTTTAACTTTAAAATTAAATTGATTTAAGTGGACTTTGTTACCTGGCTGTCCCTAACAGGGGTGGTTCACTGGCCTCAATACTGGGACATGCATTTGATCCCTGGTTGGAGAACTGAGATCCCACATGCCACATGGTATGGCATACATTCAGTTTAGAGGAGACAACATTAATAAGAGCAGTAAGGGTGACCATAGAAAAGCTGAGCACCGAAGAATTGATGCTTTTGAACTGTGGTGCTGGAGAAGACTCTGAGTGTCTCAAGGACAGCAAGGAGATCCAACCAGTCGGAGATCCAACCAGTCCATTCTCAAGGAAATCAGTCCTGGATATTCATTAGAAGGACTGATGCTGAAGCTCTGATACCTAGGTCACCTGATGGGAAGAAGTTACTCACTGGAAAGGACTCTGATGCTGGGAAAGATTGAAGGCAGGAGAAGGGGACTACAGAGGATAGATGGTTGGATCGTGTCACTAACTCAATGGACATGAATTTGAGCAAGCTCTGGGATTTGGTGATGGACAGGGAAGCCTGGCATACTACAGTCCATGGAGTCTCAAAGAGTCGGACACCATTAAGCGAGTTAACTGACTGATGGGGTGATACAGCATTATCTGACCAACACAGTGTAGTGAACCACATGAATTATCACTTGAACGCAGAACTGGTGTGCCAGGTCAAAAGCTGGTCTCTGGTGAGCCTACCTGAAGTCCTAGTTGGGGTGGGAGTGGGAGTCTAGAGCCCCTTTTCCAAGTACAGATCTAATTGAACCTCTGCCCTGAGCATGTGACAGTGATCAAAATAAACTTCACTTCTATCAAAGTTAGACTGAGAACCTGCTTAGGCCTCTGGTCATGGGCATCCCCCTACATGCCCTCTCATTCTTATCTAGAGAATGTCAGAGGAGTCCATGGAGCTATCACTGATATTCATTTGCCTTCTCATGTTAAAGGGGGTTTCTTAGGGTGGTGTAGCAGACGTTTTGAAATGATCATTTACTATCCTGAAATGAACTACTAATGGATAACAAAACCTCCTTAAAACCAAAATGTCCTACCCCAGGAAAATTTTCAATCAGAGAAAAAATACTGTCCTGGAGATCAACATCTAGGAACATAAAGGGAAATAGGGAGTGAGGTCCTTGCTGGTCCAGTGGTTAAAACTTCACCTTCCAATGCAGGGGGTGCAGCTTCTATCCATGGGGAGCAAGATCCCACATGTCTCCAGACCAAAACAAAATATGATATGTGATATGATAACAAATTCAGTAAAGAGCTCAAAAATGGAAGAAACTAGATGTCCATCAGCAGACAAATGGATAAGAAAGCTGTGGTACAAATACATGATGAACTATTACTCAGCCATTAAAAAGAATACATTTGAATCAGTTCTAATGAGGTGGATGAAACTGGAACCAATTATACAGAGTGAAGTAAGCTGGAAAGAAAAACATCAATACAGTATACTAACACATATCTATGGGATTTAGAAAGATGGTAACCGTAACCCTGTATGTGAGATAGCAGAAGAGGCATAGATGTATAGAACAGTCTCTGGACTCTGTGGGAGAAGACGAGGGTGGGATGATGTGAGAGAATAGAATTGAAACATGTACGTTGTCATATGTGAAACAGATTGGCAGTCCAGGTTCGATGCATGAGACAGGGTGCTCAGGGCTGGTGCACTGGGATGACACAGAGGGATGGGATGGGGAGGGGTGTGGGAGGGGTGTTCAGGATGGCGAACGCATGTACACCCATGGCTGATTCATGTCAATCTATGGCAAAACCACAACAATATTGTAATTAGCCCCCAATTAAAATGAATACATTTATAAAAAAAATAAAACTATGTTGCCAAAATAAGAGTAAGACAATAAAAATAACACAGTAAGAAAAAAATGGTCCACATAAAAATAATTTTTTTTAAGAAATAAGAGAAAGTCATTTATACTCAAGGGTTCCTCGGGTTGCGGTAGTGATAAAGAATCCACCTGCTAATGCAGGAGACATAAGAGAAACAGGTTTGATCCTTGGGTCAGGAAGCTCCCCTGAAGGAGGCCATGGCAACCCACTCTGGTATTGTTGCCTGGAGAATCCCATGGACAGAGGAGCCTGGGGTTTCTAGGGTCACAAAGAGTTGGACATGACTGAGAACACACATGTATTGATATTCACAATAGTGTGTGCTCCAGTAGGTAAATGTTTGAGCACACAGCCTTGCATCCAAATGTACCATCACTGAGGATTCAGTCTCACAAATGCAGGAGGACACAAGGGTGCAGCCTAAGCCATTCACAAATCCATCGAGGTACTGTGGCCATGATGTGATTGCCACAAATTACAGAGCAACCCATGGTTAGGTTCTGAATAATATGAAATATAGACTTATCCAGTCTACACAATATTTGCAGCCCTGGAAAACTTTTATTAAATTTAGGTGACAAAGTGCAGATAAGGGTTATTATGAACAACACAGGTAATTATGAATGGGTTTGTACTTACTTAACTATCTGGCAGANAATTTGGCAATAAGGAGTTCATGACCTGAGCCACAGTCAGCTCCCAGTCTTGTTTATGCCGACTGTATAGAGCTTCTCCATCTTTGGCTGCAAAGAATATAATCAGATTTTGGTGTCAACCATCTGATCATGTATAGAGGCTTCCCTTGTGTTGTTGGAAGAGGGTTTTTGCTAAGAGCGGTGCATTGTCTTGGCAGAAAAATGTTAGTGTTTGTCTTGCTTCATTCTGTACTCCAAGCCCAAATTTGCCTGCTACTCCAGGTGTTTTCTGACTTCCTACTTTCACATTCTAGTCCCCTATAATGAAAAGAATATCTTTCTTGGCTGTTAGATCTTGAAGGCCTTGTAGGTCTTCATAGAAGTGTTCAACTTCAGGTTTTTCAGTGTTAATGGTCAGGGCATAGACTTGGATTACCAGGATATTGAATGGTTTTCCTTGGAAATGAACAGAGATCATTTTGTCGTTTTTGAGATTGCATCCAAGTACTGCATTTTGTATTCTTTTGTTGACTATTATGGCTAATTTGCTTCTTCTAAGGGATTCCTGCCCACAGTAGTAGATATAATGGTCATCTGAGTTAAAGTCACCCATCCCAGTCTATCTTAATTGGAGGATTCCTAGGATGTCAACGTTCACTCTTGTTATCTCCTGTTTGACCACTTCTAATTTGCCTAGATTCATGGACCTAGCATTCCAGGTTCCTATGCAATATTGCTCTTTACAGCATCAAACCTTGCTTCTATCACTAGTCCCATCCACAATTGGGTGTTGTTTTTGCTTTGGCTCCATCCCCTCATGCTTTCTGGAGTGGTTTCTCTACCAATCTCCAGTAGCATATTTTGCAACTACCGACCTGGGGAGTTCATCCTTCAGTGTCATATCTCTTTGCCTTTTCATACTGTCATGGGGTTCTCAAGGCAAGAATACTGAAGTGATTTGCCATGTCCTTTTCCGGTCAGGAGGGATACACGACAAGCCCCTGACAAGCAGGGTTGGGGTTTCATAGCTTACTTATGTGATCATAATTCACCCCGTATCTACCTCTCTGGCACAGTGCTGCCAAATTCATGGTGCTGGAAGTAGGAAGAAGGAGGACGGCTACTGGACAGGTAACAGCTTTAGTGAGTGGTTGCATTTTCTGGTGATGAATATGCAGTCAATTTTTTTTCTCTGGAGTCACAATTTCTATGTGCCCCAGTCTCCTCATTTGTAAAACAAGATAGACATAGTATACAGCAAGTATTAGCCGCATTTTACAGACAAGCAGCAGAGAAAATCACCCAAGGTTCACCTAGCTAATAAAGGTAGAACAGAGATTTGACAAGGGCACTCTTAAATATTTAACCTTGACTCGATGGCAGTGTTTCACAAATTTCTCCTTTCACATGAGTGATTTCTTTCCATAATCAACATAGCAGTTTTTACACCAATTGCAACTTCTGCTGTATCTGCATGCTGCCTGTACTATCATCTACTTCATGTGTCCTTTAACTCAATGCATTTATGTTTAAAATGAAAAGCTTCATTGCATGACAGTAACACAGAGCAACCATCACCTGCTGTAAAGAAAAGATAAAAAAACAGCCTCTGGGACCAGACCTATTTGTCCACATGCAAATCAGCGAGTGTTAGGGAGGGGTTGAAAACACAGTAGCATCTAGCCAAGACTTTCTATCTGAAATATCATGATAGAGAACACATTTTTAAAATGGAATAGCTTTCCTGCTGTGTGGTTTGATGCCATGTTAGTGCATTGCTTCCCTGGTGGCTCAAATGGTAAAGAATCCATCTCCAATGCAGGAGACTCAGGTTCTATCCCTGGGTCAGGGATATCCCCTGGGAAAAAGAAGTCGCTACCCAATCCAGTGTTCTTGCTTGGAGAAGTCCATGGACAGAGGCGCCTGACAGGATATAGTCCATGGAGTTGCAAAGAGTCAGACAAAACTGAGTGACTAACACTTTCCCTTTCAGGACATTCAGCACACAGTGGCTGCAATGGGGAAAGGGGTCAGTCAGTCCCCATGTCCAACAGTGCAGGATAAGCTATCAGAACAGGCTCAGAAGGAGACTTCCCTGGTGGTCCAGGGATTAAGACTCCACACTCCCAATACAGGGGGCACAGGTTCCGTCGCTGCTGGGGAACAAAGATTCCCCTGTGCCACTGGGCAAAGGCAAACTAATAATAATAATAATAGAAGCCTCCAAAGAAATAGAAAGGATGACCAGAACAGTGGGTACTGACCACATGGGGATTCCACCATGATGTTTTGACTTGGTGACTTCTCCTAAGGCTCTCACCACAGGCATCGGATCCAGGGGGTCTGCAGGAGGTACCAGCACAGCTGTAGTCACGTGTCTGATGTTCTATGTTCCAGCACAACATGCTTTTCTGGAGGCTATACTGCCATGAGGACCTGAAGGTGCAGAGGCACTCCCTGGAGCAGGATTATTTATAGCAGCGCCTGTGGTCTCACCACCTCCCATCAGAGATGCAGCCCACCAGCCCAGGCCCCTGGTTTTCCCCACCTCCCCCAGCAGATGACGGACACCAAGCACGGTCCCTCCAGCCAAGGAGTGTCCAGTGGCCATCTCAGAAGTTGTCCTTTGAGTCCCAATACGGATCCTGAGAAACAGTGCACCCAGCAGTGACTTTGGAATATTTAACTTTGGGGAAGAGGGCTGGCTTGGAGCCCAGACTTTTCTACAAGACTCACAGAACAAAAGCAAGGAATTGCTGATTTGGGGGAGGGCTGGTTGATGAGAAGGGAACAGGCTTTGGTGTTTTTTTTTTTTCTTTTTTGCCTTTTTCCTCTTGAATGTAATGGACCAATCTCATTATTCTGGTGTCATGCTCTTGAACCTGTGTGTTGCTTTCCTTAGCTGTAGATTTTTTTTTTTTTTCAGCTGGCATGGGGGTGGTGCACAGTTCTAATTGAAGCCTCTCTGCTCCGAGTTGTGCTTTGGGGGGAAGAGCAAGAGAGGCAATTTGGGACTGTGGACAAGACTGTTGCTTACTTTATTTTTAAGGACCTAATCTGACTTCATGTGGACAGTGCATGTGTCTTAGGCTGTCATCTTGTTTTCTGGGAAAAGAGGACTCTGGGAGGAGGTAGTATTTTGCAACAGAAAGAGGCATTAAATAAAACCATATTTACATTTTGAAATGGAGGAGGGTGTCACTACTTGATGACTACCTTTGAGGCTTCTGAATATATTGATCTTTTCCTCTTTCATTGTAGAAATATAAAATCCAACTAAAATTAGCTTAAGCAAAAAAAAAAAAAAAAAAAAAGTGTCTCCAGGAACTTTAGTTCATATATGTCTTTAGGCATAGCTGGATCCTGGTGCTCAAGTGACTTTCTCCTGGGTGATTTTACTTCTCAGGCAGGCTCATCCCTGTTGTGCCAGAAATGGCTCCAACAATCTTTCAGCAAAACACACCAGTAGAAAGAACTGCTTCTGCTTCGAGGTTCCAACAAGAGCCTCCGGATCGTGTCTCATTGGCCAAACCTGAGTCCTGAGCTACCCATGGTGCTGAATTTAGGGTTCATTCTCTCATGAGCAGAAGGTTGGAGACTGCTGGTTCCCCAAAGGAGGAATCAGTAAGCTACTACTAAAAGAACTTGGGGGGTTGTATGGAAATAGAACTAACTTCCATGCCAATGGCAGTAACTTATTTTCTAGTGGATGAACCGAAAAATTTGGTGTAGGAAACAGGGAAGGGAGCAGTTCCAAGGACATCTTGAGCTCTGTTGTTTGCCCACAGATTTGAAAGTAGAGCATGGATCCATTTGACAGGATGCTAAGCCTAAGTATAAGCTCCTCCTTCTATTCATGTTCGTGAAATCCAGGGTCTTCAATGGATTGGCATCCCTGTCAGTGGAGATGGAAAAATGACCTGATGGTTGGAGCCTCAGAGGTAGAATCTGATACATAGAAAGCCACCACCAATGGTGAGACACTCCTTGCTAGACTCTGAGCTCCAAGGGGGCAGGTGCTATTTATTTCATCTGTGTTTTCCCCCAAATCAAGCATGGAATGATGTCCTTGGAATCAATCCACAGAGTGGATGCTACCACGAATTGGAATCCCATTTTAGATGAGGTTCCTAGAACAAACCTACAAAGTATATTAAAAACATTACTTTGCCAACAAAGGTCCATTGAGTCAAACCTGTGATTCTTCCAGTAGTCATGTATGGAAGTGAGAGTGAAAGGTTGTTAAATCACGTGAAGACACTAGGATTCTTGGCCCCTGGAGACCCCTGGAGGAAAAGAATTCAATCCGGGGCCAGAGACGAGGCTTGATCACTCAGAGCTTTTGTGTAATAAAGTTTTACTAAAGTATAAAGGAGATGGAGAAAGCTTCTGATGTAGGCATCAGAAGGGGGCAGAAAGAGTACTCCCTTGCTAGTGTTAGCAATGAAGTTATATACTCTCTAATGAATCCAAAGACTGTCTGGAGGTTATAAAGACCTCACCAGACCTACTCCCATAATTTACATTTTAAGATAATAGAGTTAGCCAGAAGGTTTAATCCAGAGACTGTCCTCAGACAGGATACATTATTGTTATATAATCCTAAGGAATGTAAAGAAGGGAAAAAAGTTTGTCGTTTCTTCCTCCTTGAGAATTCCAGACCCCTCTCTCCTTGGGGACCCCTAGACTTCTTATCAACCTGTCTAGGAAATGACCCTCTCAAGAACTGGGCCATAAAGAAAGCTGAGCACCGAAAATTGATGCCTCTAAACTGTGGTNCTTGAGAATTCCAGACCCCTCTCTCCTTGGGGACCCCTAGACTTCTTATCAACCTGTCTAGGAAATGACCCTCTCAAGAACTGGGCCATAAAGAAAGCTGAGCACCGAAAATTGATGCCTCTAAACTGTGGTGTTGGAGCGGACTCTTAAGAGGCCCTTGGACTGCAAGGAGATCCAACCACTCAATCCTAAATGAAATCAGTCCTGAATGTTCATTGGAAGCACTGATGCTAAAGCTCCAATACTTTGGCCACCTGATGCAAAAGACTGGCTCACTGGAAAAGACCTTGATGAGTGGAAAGGTTGAAGGCAGGAGGAGAAAGCGATGACAGAGGATGAGATGCTTGGATGGCATCACCAACTCGATGGATATGAGTTTGAGAAAGATCCAGGTGTTGGTGATGGACAGGGAAGCCTGGAGTGCTACAGTCCATGGGGTCACAGAGTTGTACACAACTGAGTGACTGAACTGAACTATAGATGAGATAAAAGGATGATGGAAGTATCACTGAAATCATAGTCAGGAAGGTAATTGGTTGAGTGAATGGTATATTTGTAAAAATGGATGAATAGATGTTTAAAAATTGGGTAGGTGGATGTCTGGTTAGGTGATTGGTTGGATAAATGGATGCATAACTCTTGGAATGAATAGATAGATGGTTATATAGATTATGAGTGGTTGGATGATTTGATGGATAACTGAATTGATGACAAAATGGTGATATGATGAGATGGATGGATGGATGAATGCTTGTCTGGATGAGTGAATGGTTACGTGGTGAGATGGAAGGCTGGATAGATGGTTAAGTGGGTGAATGAATGGCTAAATGGATGTGTGGGTAATTGAGTGAGTAGCTGGATAGAATGACTAATAGTTGATGGGTGCTTCATAGTAATACTGTGATGGTTGGATATGTAGTTGCAAGAATGGTATAACATTTAGATGGACAATAGGTTAGATGAATGTAAAGAATCCCTAGAGTTAGCTGCCAAAAACATGGGTCAACCTCATTATAGTCTGCTGAATTAACTAAAAGACGCTTACTCCTTGGAAGAAAAGTTATGACCAACCTAGATAGCCTATTCAAAAGCAGAGATATTACTCTGCTGACTAAGGTCCGTCTGGTCAAGGCTATGGTTTTTCCAGTGGTCATGTACAGATGAGAAGGCAATGGCACCCCACTCCAGTACTCTTGCCTGGAAAATGCCATGGACGGAGGAGCCTGGTAGGCTGCAGTTTACTCCATGGGGTCGCTAAGAGTCAGACATGACTGAGTGACTTCCCTTTTGCTTTTCACTTTTATGCATTAGAGAAGGAAATGGCAACCCACTCCAGTATTCTTGCCTGGAGAATCCCAGAGATGGGGGAACCTGGTTGGCTGCCGTCTAAGGGGTCGCACAGAGTCGGAAACGACTGAAGCGACTTAGCAGCAGGATGTGAGAGTTGGACTGTGAAGAAAGCTGAGCGCTGAAGAATTGACGCGTTTGAACTGTGGTGTTGGAGAAGACTCTTGAGAGTCCCTTGGACTGCAAGGAGATCCAACCAGTCCATTCTGAAGGAGATCAACCCTGGGATTTCTTTGGAAGGAATGATGCTAAAGCTGAAACTCCAGTACTTTGGCCACCTCATGCGAAGAGCTGACTCATTGGAAAAGACTCTGATGCTGGGAGGGATTGGGGGCAGAAGGAGAAGGGGATGACAGAGGATGAGATGGCTAGATGGCATCATCACTGATTCGATGGACATGAGTTTGAGTGAACTCTGGGAGTTGGTGGTGGACAGGGAGTCCTGGCGTGCTGCGATTCATGGGGTCGCAAAGTGTCAAACACGACTGAGCGACTGAACTGAACTGAATGAATGGAAGAGTTGTACTGGATGAACTGACATCTGGCTGGAGAAGAAAAAGAGACTGGAGCAGAGCCACCCAGGGAATCAGTGGTGTGAATGCTCCTGGATCATCCCTATTTTCTCAATTGTTTGGTACCCTAGCCACTTAGGTACCCACTTGAAATCACATGCTATCCACCTTTCTCTTCCAGCCACCATCACAACCTGTTCTCAGATAGAGAACAGAGTTGTGGTTTCCAAGGATGGAGGGGAGAGGGATGGGCTGGGAATAAGGGGTTGATTGATGCAAACTACTACATTTACAGTCAATAAATATCAAGGTTCTAACGTATAGTACAGGGGACAATATTCAGTACCCTATGATAAACCATAATGGAAAAGAATGTAAAAAAATAATGTGTATATATGTATAACTGAGACACTCTGCTGATTTGCAGACTGGGACAGCACTGTAAATCAACTATATTTTAACATTAAAGAAAAAAGAATAAAATATTCCTATCTCCAAATACTAAATAAACAAACAACAACAACAAAAATCTGCTGTCAAGAAAACGTCTGTTGACAGTTAACAAAGAGTAAATTACTTATACAAAAGAAATTTTATTTTAAAAGGCTTCCATTAGTGGCACTAGTAGTAGATTCTTTCAGCTGTCCACACAAAAAGAGGTTTGGGGTGAAACAGACTTGTCCCTTAATCCTGAAATTAACTACTCAAGTGGTCAACCACTTTTCTATTGTGATGACCGAATGTTGAAGACTGGTGCTGATAGTCCACATTCTTATAAATGTTTCATTCTGAATTCTGATGATTCGAAGCTCTCTGTGGGTAAAGACACTATCTTTCTCATTCTGGAAGAGACAGCAATTAATACATGTTGAATGATAGATCCATGGATGAATGGATGGTGGATGGTGGGTAGATGGATGGATAAATGGATGCATGGATGGGTAACTAAGATTCATCGGTCCCAGGTTTCTTGCCTTCACTGTTTATCCAAAAGTATCTTGCAACCCTCTGGAATCCTCTTAGAAGCAGAGTAGCTGGACTATGCAATACTCCCAAAGAAAAACCCTTTGGCTTTCTAGGAGTCTGAACATGACAACAGAACTTCCTGGCCAGCTCAGGAGAAGGACAGAAAATCAGAGAAGTCTTCAGATCAACCTCCAGGGCTGACGGTATTTGTTTCACAAGGGACTTAGAAGTCAGAGAACTAACATGGAAATTTGTCAGTTGCAAATAGATAAATACCATCAAAGTGGCTTGAAAGGAAAAAAAATATATATATATATTTGGCCTACTTGACTGAAAGGTTCAGAAATGTGTGATCTCACACCCCATGACCACCAACACCACAGATGCAGAATTCAACAAGTATCTTTAAATTCCTTTAAATTCAGTCTCTGTCTCTATTTGCCTGCATATTATTTCTTCTAACTTGGCTTTATTTGTAGACAATAATCTACATGGGGTGAAAAACGTGGCAGGAGTGATTCAACAAAGATTTCTGTTGATTGAACATTGGTTAATTCTTTGAAGGATAATTGCTTAGAAATATTGGTTAAATTTATTATGTGAGATTAAAATGTCCTTATGGTCAAAATATCTTGAGCTCCTTCTTCCTTAGTTATTTGCAGCCAAAAGCATCTCAACATATATAGCACATAATAAACCGTAGTCGTGGTATTATACCACATGGTCTCAGATGCCTACTCAGGAAATCAATCATTCAAATGGAATGGATATTTTTTCCACCAGATATTACTTGAGCATCGATAACGCACTGGCAGTGTCCCAGGCACAACAGACACATATTTGAATAAGACATGGTGCTTGCAGAAAATAAAAATAAATAAATGAGAAATTTTACCACCTTAAAAAACTTACTAAAAAAACATAAGTAAGTGTTCCCTGGTGGCTCGTGGTAAAGAAGCTGCCTGCCAATGCAGGAAACACCAGTTTAATACCTGGTTTAGGAAGTTACTACATGTCGAGGGGCAAGTAGACCCATGCACTACAACTTACTGATCCTGTGTTCCGAGTCCAGGAGCCCCAACTACTGAAGCTCACTTCCCCTACAGCCTGTGCTGCACAAAACAACAAGAAAAGCCACTGCAGCGATATGACTGTGCACCACAACTAGAGAGGAGGCCCACTCTCCACAACTAGAGATAAGCCCTGGCAGCAATGAAAACCCAGTAGAGCCATAAATAGATACGTATTATAAAAATGAAAACATGAGACAAAAGTCAAATTGAAATTCAAATCACAGACAACAGTAAGTGTTAATCCATCTTGATATACAAAAACCTCTTAGAAATAAACAATAGACCAACAACACAAAAATGATCAAAGGGCATTAACAGACATCTTAATATATTTTGTTAAATGCAACTGGTTCTTAAACTTTTACTAAGATGTTCAAGTTCCCTCATAGTAAGAGAAATGCAAATATATCGAGATATCACTTTTCGCATTGGATTGACAAAAGTTTGAAAGTTTTAGGACTCACAATACTGGTGGAGCTATGGGGCTTCATGCATTGCTTGTGAAAGCTGAAATTGGCACAGATCGTAAGGAGAGAAAGTGGGCAATATTTAGCCAATTTGTAAGTTTGACTCAGTAATTCCACTTCTGAGAATCTATCTACAGATATATTTATGTAAGCATGCACGTTCTGTATAGAGTTTTTTTTTTTTTTTTTTTTTACAATACTGTCTATACTAGCAAAGAATGAAAACAAACAGAATATCCATCAGCAGAGGACTGATATTTACTGGCTGTGGGACTTTTTATTCCGTTGGACGTTGGATCTTATTCCAAATCCAGTGAGAAGACGTGAAACAGTTTAAAGCAGGAGAAGGGCATAATCTGACTTCTATTTTTAAGAATCACGCTGATCTGGGCTATGGGTACCTAAGTATAATCATCTGTAAGAAAATATCATGATGCACACTTGAGCTTTGTTCAGTAAACTGTGTGTAGGTTATAAAATGAGAAAATACCTTGACGACCATGAGAATGCCCACGACCAGCTGTTTTGGACCAGACACCCTGTCTCCACCCCTCCCACTGGAAACCGTTCTCCCCGAAGCAAATGAGGAGGGACAGCGTCCCCAGGTCCCCTAAAGGGCCCCTCGTGGTCCTCCCTCGCCTCTCCCCAGCCTTCCACCTCTCTCCTGATTTCGGTCACCTCTGATCTCCAAGCTCCTATAAATGGACCCATTCAGAACGCAGCTGGGCTTCTTTACTCACACGGATTTGGGTAGACAGTTCGTTCAAGGTAAAGGAAAATCTGAGTTCAGAGCGCTCAGCCATTCTTCCGCCACTTACACAGCACCGACGGTGTTGCAGGCTCAGCACCCGTGAAGCTGTGCTCTCTAGTGACCACCAGAGGGCAGTGCGACACCGCCATTGGCCCGAACTGACAGCAATTCAATTCAGTTCAGTTCAGTCGTTCAGTCCCCTCTGATTCTTTGCGACCCCATGAACCACAGCACGCCAGGCCTCCCTGTCCATCAACAACTCCGGAGTCCGCCCAAACCCATGTCCATTGAGTTGGTGGTTGCAACCATCTCATCCTTTGCCATCCCCTTCTCCTGCTGCCCTCAATCTTTCCCAGCATCAGGGTCTTTTCCAATGAGTCAGCTCTCCGCATCAGGTGGCCAAAGTNTTTTTTTTTTTTTTTAGTTATTACATGAAAAATCAAAGCACTTAAAATTGCTTGGTCTCTGATGAAGGGCAAGACCACTTTTTCATGTGTGCTAGCCAAATCCATACTCAACAAAAAATTACCAAGTACCTTCTTCATAATACATTGGTTGAATAAATTTAGTATTTTTTCATTCTCTCTCCATGAAACACTCTTCTTTTACTCCTTGAGCTGCTCAGCCCATTCTTTATTTCACTTCTTTGAGTGGCTTCTTCTCACCGTCTCCCAGATTAAGTGACTCTCAGGTACACATTATTTCCTGCAAAATAATAGTCATCACACATCAAATAATTTCTTTGTTAAATGTTTATCTCTTCTTTTGGAACAACTGTATTTGCCTTCTGCATCTAGCACAGGATTTTTTACATCATAGATGCTTATAGGTATTCCCTAAATGAATAGTATGTTAGTTTAAAATCTCTGATATAATAGACACTTTGTCAAGTACTGAGAACTCAGTCTTTAATGATTAACTGAACACCTCAAAGTGCATAAGTATTGGAATAATATATATATAATTGTCTTCTTTGGTATCTCAGCTGATAAAGAATCCTCGTGCAATGCAGGAGACCCCAGTTCAATTACTGGGGTTGGGAAGATCCCCTGGAGAAGGGAATGGCTACCCAATCCAGTGTTCCTGCCAGGAGAATCCCACGGACAGAGAAGCCTGGTGAGCTGCACTCCAGGGGGTTGCAAAGAGTCAAACACTACTAAGCAACTAAGCACATTGCAGTAATAGTGAAGGGACTAAAAAAATTATAGCGCACCATCCCAACTCTTAAGAAGTGTTCTGTAAAACAAGTGGGACATTTTCACATATCTAATTGAATATCTAAAAAAACCTCAAGTACCAGAAGAGTGAGTGAGTGAGGAAATGATTAACTGAAATGAATAAGGGGTTCATTTTAGAATTGTTTAGACCTGGGTTTAAACTTGGGCAAATTAGTCAATGTCTCACAGCTTCAGTTTTCACATCTATAAAATGAAAATTATAAATGTTCCTATCTTGTAGGGTTGTTGTAAGGAATAAATGAGATATGATTATAAAATACTTACCAGAGTCAGGCATATATCACACAATAAATGTTTATTATTTAGCAGTAGCAGTAGTATAATTAGGTTTCTGAAAAGAAGCAAGGCGGGATGATTTGGTGACGGGTCTATGAATAGCATATCCTTACATTCTCAAATAGACTAGGGAAGGGACCAACTGCTAAAGACTAATGCTGCAATGATTATGTTAGATCAACAGTGCTTAAACCTTTAGGTTTCAGGACTGCCTAATATACTTAAATATTAGTTAGGACTCAGGATTAGGGTTCTCGAGAAAAAGAGACTANGTCTATCTTGGCCCCATCTTCATGCCCCACTCCCCCAGCTTCCAGGTTTGATTGTCTTTTGTCTTTCGGTCCCCATCATAGACCCCCCCCAAGTGTCAATGCTTTGCCTCATTAACCTTTGATTCCCTGCAATAACTACAACCATGCTTTGCACAAAGGGAACCGCCTCCTCCCTGCTTCTTTCTAAAGTGGGAAACTGAATTTGAAAGAGGCCCTTTTCATTATTCTGCCCTGCTCCCGTCCGATAAACCCCTCAAGCTGGAGTGTACCAGACCAGCTCTTCCTACACCACACAGCAAGCAGTCCGGGAAAGTTAAAGGCAGGTTACCAAAGGAATTGAAGGGTTCGAAGACATATTTTGGCTTCCTTGCCTCCAAGTGTCCCCCGTCCCCAAAGATACACAGGGCAGCCCTTCAGAAACAGAACAAACAAAAACGACCTTGTACGCTGTAGTTGCTCAGTAAATATCTTTTAAGATACGGTCAGAGCACAGGTACCGCGAATATAGCGAGTACTCAATAAACTCCGCTAAACTGAAAAGTTCGTAAGTAATACACCTGCTTTGCACACAGTAGGCGCTCCATTGAGTATCTCTTAGGATAATCGTAGAGCTGCTGCCTTGCACACAGTAGGCCCCTATAAAAGGCTATTAAATTGAATAGAAGCAGACGCTCGCTCCTCAGAGAACCCGGGCAGAGGTGACATTATCAGGTACCAGACACAGATCCGTGAGTGGCGATGCGCGTTTCGAGGAAGCGTTTCCGAGAGTGCGGGCGCTGCGCGTGACGGCGCGAGGCCGCGGCGNGGCAGAAAAATCAACACACAGGAAACCATTTACTTGATGGCAACATGTGAGTATGGTGAGTAAGATTCTGAAAGTTACCCAGTGAAGCAAAATATTAAAGAATTCTGTTCTTAAGAGGGTTTCTCCTGTAAAATTGGAATCTTATGAATCAGATTATATAGTCTGAGATCTATTGTATTGATACCAGTCTGGGTCCCTGACCTTCCCAATCAATAGAAATTGGCCACAGGCCAGACAAAAAAACTCAAACAAGGTTTTATTGGGGATCCCTGCAAAGAGTCGGACACGACTGAGCAACTTCACTTTCTCTTTCACTTTTACTTGTTAAAGGGATCAGGGAGGAGGCGAAAGCAAGTAACAGGTTCCCACAAGTTGGTTCCTTCTATGGGGTAAAGTCGGGCCAATGTACCATACCCTGCTTTTGCTCTGGACAGCCTGTTTTTCTTCCCAGCTCTTTAGAAGTGGCAGTTGGATTTTTGGGTCTTTTTGCATCTTTTGTCCATAATTTGCCCCAACTGCACATGCATGCAGTTATTTTTAGTCCCATATAGTTTCTTTGTATTTTGTTCCTGGAAGAGATGTTTATCCAGGTGCAAGCACTGCAGCAACGCATTCTAGGTCCCAGCCTGTCTTAATATTTGTCGAATGAAACTTCTTAGGCCTATTCTATGCATCCACCACCAACTTCCCAGTCCTGGTAATCCCCCAAATCTCATGATCTTTTGTCTCCCTCATCTCAGTGGGGGCAGGGATCCACTGCTTGTAGATCCTGCTCCATTTTGCTTCCTCCAAGCTCTGGTCAAACCTAGGGCAGCCTTAGTGATGATCCCGAATATTCACTAAACTTTGCCAGAGGGTGTTGGGGAAGGGATGACCAATCAGTCATTTCAATCACTCTGGTTGCTCTGCATTTGCTTAAGGAATTGAAACCCAAACATTTCGAGGTAGAAGGAAAGATACTGCCATCAGTGAAGCAAGGTCCCCCAACCTCTTTATAGCTCATTATAAACACTGCTTGGAAATATAAACATGAAGGTGGGCAGATAAGTTGAAANCCACTTGGATGCTTAACGACTTCTACAATGTTAAATATACAAAGCGGAAACCTTACTTTCCTTCCAGTGGCAGCTTTTCTTCTATCCATTTCTTGGTATATACCAAAAAGAATTGAAATCAAGGCCAGACATTTGTACACCCTCATTCATAGCAGTATTACTCACAGTAGCTAGAAGCAATCCAACTGTCTGCTGATGAATATAATGAATAAACAAAATGTGGTACATACACAATGGGATATTATCCAGTCTTAAAAATGATGGAAACTCTGACACATGCTACCGTGAGGATGAACCTTGAAGACATCATGGTAAGTGAAAGAAGTTGGTCACAAAAAGAGAAATGCTGTATGATTCTATTTATATGAAGTCCCTAGAGTAGTCAAATTCATAAAGACAAAAAGTCCAGCAGTTGTTACCAGGGGCTGAGGGAAACGGAGAATGAGGAGTTATTGTTAAATGGATATAGTTTCAGTTATGAAAGATGGAAAGAATCCTGGAAATTGGTTGTACAACCATGTGAATATGTTTAATGCCACTGGATTATTCACTTAAAAACAGTTAAAATGGTAAACTCCATGCTACGTGTATTTTACCACAATTAAAAAAAAAAAAATCTGATCATGACACTCCTCTCACCATCTCTCTCCCTCAGATAAAACCCTCCATGGCTCCTCATGGTCTGAAGGATAATGTCTAAAACCCTTACCGCAGCCCACAAGGTCAGGCATGGTCTGACTCCCAGATACCTATCTCAGCAGATGACTCTTCTCTACTCCCCTCTGGCTGCATGTGCCAGAGAGTTTATACACACGGTTTTTTCAGCTCAAATGCTCTTCCCTAGCCCTTCACTCTTCAAGCCNCCTCATGGTCTGAAGGATAATGTCTAAAACCCTTACCGCAGCCCACAAGGTCAGGCATGGTCTGACTCCCAGATACCTATCTCAGCAGATGACTCTTCTCTACTCCCCTCTGGCTGCATGTGCCAGAGAGTTTATACACACGGTTTTTTCAGCTCAAATTCTCTTCCCTAGCCCTTCACTCTTCAAGCCTCAGTGCCAGTTCGGCCACCCCGTGATGAATGGAGCTCTGATGGCAGGGACCTTGCAGCTGCCTGGGGGTGCAGGTGGCTCTATGGAGCCCGCCTCCAACAGGCCAGAGCTGGAAGTCTCCCATAGGGCAACCATACCTCAGCTGCTCCTTTCCTCCTCACCCAGTCCTCTGACCACCCAGGAGTAGATGTGAAGAACAAGTTCCCTGTGCCTGAGGCTCCGTCTGGGGGCTCTCCATCCACTGGGTGTGTGTGTTGTGTGTGTGGGTGCACGTGTAGGGGGCTATTCCAGACTCCCCCCACCCCTACACTTACTCTCTGAACTGGGCCAGTCTGGGATGTAAACAGAGGACCCTGTCAAGCGGAGGTGATCCTTTCCTTCCCAGGCAAGGACAGCCGAGGAGGCGGCCCCATTTGACTTTTCGGGACAGGGCACCAGGCCCAACCCTCATCCCGAGGCCTTCTTTCCTGGCTTTAGAAAGCTTTCCGAGCACAAGATTCTGGGCAGCTCCGCTCAGACCGTGACATTGAGTTAAGGTTTCAAGCACAGAGGCGCTCTCCTCCACAGGGGAACTCCCTCTTGGCTCCCTTCTGTGCTGACATCCACGTGGCCAGGGTGTCCGCAGCAGGTACTGACACTCCTGGCCCCCCAGCAGCAGGTAAGCAAGTGGTGGTCTGGGCTGTGCAAGCAGCTCCCAGGCCCCCAGGGGTTCTCAGGAGTCCCTAGCACCCATGTCCTGCTTGCACAGCTGCCAGGGCTCCTCCTCGGTGTGCCCTAGGATGGGTGGGGCGCAGGGGGTGGTTAATTGTGCAGGCTCTGGTCTATGTTTCAGCCCCTACCTACACTGTGGTCTGGCAAACTACTTCAGCTCTTTGGGCTTCCTTTNAATGAAAACCGACCTTTTCCAGTCCTGTGGCCACTGCTGAGTTTTCCAAATTTGCTGGCACATTGAGTGTAGTACTTTGAGGCCTGGGGTCAGATCCCAGCTATTTCTTTTCCAGTTTGTGGGAACTTCACTCTCGGAACTTCAGCCTTGTTACCTGCAAAATGGGATTGAAGAGAAAAGCCACCTCACAGACAAGTGTCCAGCATTGAATACATTCAGACATGAACAACACTTTGTTTGAAAGCTTCCTTTTCAGTCTTTCTGTGTAAGAAATGCATATTTCATCAAGACCCAGTTTAAACACAGATATATGTGTGTGTGTGCATATTATGTGTGTAAAACCAAAATATGTTCCACAAAGCAATGCTGACCTATAATACTATGACACATCCTCTTATTTTCCATCCTGTCCTGTTTTCTATTTGAAGGATGCAGGTTGACTCCATGACCTACTGTTTAGAAAATATTGGTTTAGTAAAAGGCTCTGCAGACCATGTTGTTCTCAGAAGTCCCATTTTACTGCAGGAGAAACTGAGGCCCAGACAGTGTCATTTGCTTGTCTGTGACCCCCACCTGCTGGAAGGTAGCAGAGCCCAGACCCCAACCCAGGATCACTGATGCCTTAATTAAAGCTCTTCCATACAGATGCAAACTGGCAGCTCACAGGCCAGAACTGACCCACAGAGGTTTGACTAAATTTCACAATATGTCTGCAAAATTTGTTACAACTATAAAAAAAAAAAACCATATAGTTGGAAGACATAATGCAAAATATGAATTTTCAACTTATCACTAAAAGCGGGCAGTCTGGCAACATGGGCACCTAAGTATGCACCTGACCAGCAAGTGCCACACCAGAGCTGTCATTTTGAGCTCCTCTCCACTTTAGTTTTCCCCAGTCCTCCCCGTGCATGGACAGAGGAGCCTCGTAAGTTACAGTCTCAGAGTCAGGTCTCAGAGTCGGACACGACTTAGCAGCTAAAAAATAACAATCACCATGCCATTTTGTGATCCAGACACTGAAACCAACCATCAATTTCCATAGTCTGTGCTTTATTTCAGAATGGAGAAATATTTTCAGAATGGAGGGGGAAAAAAGGAAAAACGGGACTTCCCTGGTGGTCCAGTGGTTAAGAATCTGCCTGCCAATATAGGGGACATGGGTTTGACCACTGATCTGGGAAGCTTCCACATGCTCTGGGACAACTAAGCCCGTGAAAACTACTGAACTTGCATTCTACAGCTCATACTTCTGGAACAAGAGAAGCCCATGTACTGCAACTAGAGAAAGTTCTCTCATGGCAACAAAGATCCAGCACAGTCCAAAGTAAATATATTTTTTGAAAAAGGTAAAACAAAAACTAAGGCGAGGGGCCTACATTAAAAAAAATAAAATAGATGCACAGATCTTTTCTCACATATTGAAATACAAAGAAAACACAGCAATATCCACTTAACCCCAAATCTGTTTCACTTATTTCTATTCCCTGACTTGTTTAGAGTTTACAACCCCCATCTTAACCAATACTTATCAATACCATCTTAACCTATACCGATATCTATCTCCACGTGTTTTGTCCACCATCATGTCCCCAGCACCTGAAACTGCTCAGGCCAAGAAAATGTGCCTAATTAAGAATGAGTGATTTTTATACAAAAGCTTCTCCCAATATTAACAGATATACAGTAATGGTGAGGAGCAGGTATTCTTTGGCCAACAGGATGGCTCAAGTCCAGCTTCTGCCATAACTAGCTGTGTGACCTCAGGCAGCTTCCTCAGTCTCTCTGGGCCTGATGTGTCCTCAGCTGCAAAATGTAGGTGATGAGGCACCATGTACATAAGTGACCAGGACTGTGAAAAATGCTGGAAAAATGAAGTTCCCTTCTCCTCCTTCATTTCATCAAGGTGAACCAAGGTCCATAGTCAATCATGTTAACAAGTCATCTGGTGATCAGTTAGCCTGGTCTTGATTATCTGTGGGGCTAGGGAGGCAATGGTCTCCCGTTAACACCATGACCTGTAAAGGAAGCCCCTGAGCCAGATGGCAACATCAAAGATTCGATCCCCAGGCACATCTCTGGGTGAGAACTGGCTTTTCAACATCCAAGCATTCCTTTTGCGGCTCACCCCCCTGAAATGAAGAGGCTGGAGAGCCGAAAATTCCATATCCCAGACTCCCTTGCAGCCAGGGATGTGAAGCCTTTAAGGGCCCACTCATCAACTGTGTCCACGAGACACCTGTACTTATGCAGAGTTAAGGAAGGAAAAAGGGCAGGGCAGAGGACAGATGAGTAGGGCCTCCTGATTCTGTGGCAGTGGTCCCTTGGGGCCCAGTCCTACAGTGTGGCTTCCTCAGCCCTCCTGTGATTCTGTAAATACTTACACTGTTATCAATCATGCCCCAGGAAATTTGAACAAACTCAGGGACAAGGTGGAGGAGAGAGGAGGCTGAGGTGCTGCAGTCCACTGGATTGCAAAGAACTGGAAAGACTTAGTGACTGAAGGCAGAGAAGGCAATGGCACCCCACTCCAGTACTCTTGTCTGGAAAATTCCGTGGACGGAGCCTAGTAGGCTGCAGTCCATGGGATCGCTAAGAGTCGGACACAACTGAGCGACTTCACTTTTACTTTTCACATTTATGCATTGGAGATGGAAATGGCAACCCACTCCAGTGTTCTTGCCTGGAGAATCCCAGGGACGGGGGAGCCTGGTGGGCTGCCTTCTACGGGGTCTCACAGAGTCGGACACCACTGAAGCGACTTAGCAGCAGCAGCAGCGACTGAAGGACAATCAGTCTCACACAATCGGGGAAGCAGCTAGATCCGGCCCATGTGCTTGGGGTATGGTGTTAGTGGTGAAGAAGCTGCGTGCAGAAGATGCAAAAGATGCGAGTTCAATCCCTGGAGGAGGATAGGCATGGCAATCCACTGCACTATTCTTTCCTGGAGAATCCTCTGGCCAGAGGAAGCTTGGCGGGCTACAGTCCATAGGGCCACACAGAGCCAAACATGACTGAAGTGACTTAGGACACCATATGCATGCACAATTTATTATGGGAATTATTAATAGGCCTTATAAGTCAGCTGTGGGATGAGGTTCAAAAGTGAAGTCTGAAAAGAGAGCCACCAACCAGGTAAACTGAGAGGCCATAGTATCCAACTAGTCACCAAAGTGAGGCTGCTGAGGGCCAACAGTAGAGCAATGGATCGGGAACCATTGCCTCTGCAGCCAAGCGTCCAGTGACAGGCCAGGTGCTGATGCCCAGGAGTCCGGAGGAAGTTTTTGGACGCATCCCGGAGGACAGCAAGGACATGCCAGAGCCTGCAGGCATGTCTGCAGCTACTTGTCACCACACAGAAACCTTGCCAGAGGAGACACTGCTGCTCCCTTTCCACTTTCAAACTCTCTCCCAAGTTACTCTTTTGGTCAGTTCTACCTCGGAACTTTTTCATACTTTTCACAGGGTTCTCAAGGCAAGAACACTGAAGTAGTTTACAATTCCCTTCTCCAGGAGAGATCACATTTTGTAGAACCCCATGAACAGTATGAAAAGGCAAATAGTAATAGTAGGACAGTGAACTATGAACTCCCCAGGTCAGTAGGTGCCCAACCTGCTACTAGAGATCAGTGGATAAGTAATTCCAAAAGAATCAAGGGAAGAAGCCAAAATGAAAACAACACCCAGTTGTGGATGTGACTGGTGATGGAAGTAAAGTCCAATGACGTAAAGAGCAATACTGTGTAGGAACCTGGAACGTTAGGTCCATGAGTCAAGGCAAATAGGAAATGGTCAAACAGGAGATGGCAAGAGTGAACATCAACATTTTAGGAGTCAGAAAACTAAAATGGACCTGAATGGGTGAATTTAACTCAGATGACCATTATATCTACTGCTGTGGGTGAGAATCCCTTAGAAGAAACGGAGTAGCCATCATAGTCAACCAAGAGTCCAAAATGCAGTATTAGGATGCAATCTGTGAAAGGACCAATAGATCTCTGTTCATTTCCAAGGCAAACTATTCAATATCATGATAATCCGAGTCTGTGCCCCAACCAATAATGCTGAATAAGCTCAAGTTGAACAGTGCTATGAAGACCTACAAGACCTTCTAGAATTAACACCCTCAAAAGATGTCTTTTTCATTATAGGGGACTGGAATGCAAAAGTAGGAGGTCAAGAAGTAACCTGTTACCTGAAATAACAGGTAGGAGGTCAAGAAGTAACCTGTTACCTGGAGTAACAGNGACCTTCTAGAATTAACACCCTCAAAAGATGTCTTTTTCATTATAGGGGACTGGAATGCAAAAGTAGGAGGTCAAGAAGTAACCTGTTACCTGAAATAACAGGTAGGAGGTCAAGAAGTAACCTGTTACCTGGAGTAACAGGTAGGAGGTCAAGAAGTAACCTGTTACTTGGAGTAACAGACAAAGTTGGCCTTTGAGTACAGAATGAAGCAGGGTGAAGGCTAATAGAGTCTTGCCAGAAGATTGCACTGATCTTAACAGATACCCACTTATAGCAACACAAGAGAAGACTCTACACATGGATATCCCCAGCGAAATCAGATTGATTATATTCTTTGCAGCCAACGAGGGAGAAGCTCTATATAGTCAACAGAAACAAGACCTGGAGCTGACTGTGACTCAGATCACGAAGTCCTTATTACCAAATTCAGACTTAAATTGAAGAAAGTAGGGAAAACCACTACACCATTCAGGCATGTCCTAAAAAATAGTTTCAAAGGATTAGATCTGACAGAGAGCCTGTAAAACTGTGGACAGGGGTTCATGACATTGTACAGGAGGTAGCAATCGCGACCATCTCCAATAAAAAGAAATTCAAAAAAGCAAAATGGTTGTCTGAGGAGGCCTTACAAATAGCTATGAAAGGAAAAGTAGAAAAGGAAAGATGTACTCATTTGAATGCAGAGTTCCAAAGAATAACAAGGAGAGACAAGAAAGCCTTCCTCAGGATCAATGCAAAGAAATAGTGGACAACAACAGAATGGGAAAGACTAGAGTTTTCTTCAAGAAAATTAGAGATACCAACTTTGCATGCAGGAACTTTTCATGCAAAGATGGGCACAGTAAAGGACAGAAACAGCATGGACCTAACAGAATCAGAGGATTCTATGAAGAAGTGGCAAGAATACACAGAATAATACCCAAAAGATCTTCACGACCCAGATAATCGTGATGTTGTGATCACTCACCTAGACTCAGTCATCCTGGAATGTGAACTTGAGTGGGCCTGAAGAAGCATCACTACAAACAAAGCTAGTGGAGGTGATGGAATTCTAGTTGAATTATTTCCGATCCTAAAAGATGATGCTGTGAACGTGCTGTGCTCAGTAGGCCAGCAAATTTTTCCACAGGACTAGAAAAGATCAGTTTTCATTCCAATCCCAAAGAAGGGCAATGCCAAAGAATGTTCAAAGTACTGCACAACTGCACTCATCTCACACGCTAGTAAAGTAATGTTCAAAGTGTGGGCCACGAACTTCCAGATGTTAAGCTGGATTTTGAAAAGGCAGAAGAACAAGAGATCAAATTTCCAGCATCCATTGGATCATTGAAAAAGCAAGAGAGTTCCAGAAAAACATCTGCTTCTGCTTTACTGACCATGCCAAAGCCTTTGTGTGGATCACAACAAACTGTGGAAAATAATTCAAGAGATAGGAATACCAGACCAGCTGGC
Organism: Neotragus pygmaeus; assembly: GCA_006410875.1. Classification (NCBI taxonomy): domain Eukaryota; kingdom Metazoa; phylum Chordata; class Mammalia; order Artiodactyla; family Bovidae; genus Neotragus; species Neotragus pygmaeus. The sequence goes on from SJYV01025310.1 coordinate 30,903, forward strand.
CTGCCTCCTGTGAAACCTGTAGGCAGGTCAAGAAGCAACAGTTAGAACATGGAACTGGAACGGTTAGAACTGGACATGGAACAACAGGTTGGTTCCAAATAGGAAAAGGAGTACATCAAGGCTGTATATTGACACCCTGCTTATTTAACGTATATGCAGAGTACATCATGAGAAACACTGGACTGGATGAAGCACAAGCTGAAATCAAGATGTCCAGGAGAAATATCAATGAGCTCCGATATTCAGATGACACCACCCTTATGGCAGAAAGCAAGAACAAAAGAGCATCTTGATGAAAATGAAAGAGGAGATTGAAAAGGTTGGCTTAAAACTCAACATTCAAAAAACTAAGATTATGGTATCTGGTCCCATCACTCCATGACAAGTAGATGGGAAACAACAAGAGCAGTGACAAATTATAGTTTGGGCACCAAAATCAATGCAGATGGTGACAGCAGCCCTGAAATTAAAAGATGCTTGCCCCTTGGAATAAAACTTATGACCTGCCTAGACGGCTTATTAAAAGGCAGAGACATTACTTTGCCAACAAAAGTCCACCTAGTCAAAGCTCTGGTTTCTCCAGTAGTCATGTGTGGATGTCAGAGCTGGAGTATAAAGAAAGCTGAACACCAAAGAATCGATGCTTCTGGACTGTGGTGTTGGGGAAGACTCTCGAGAGTCCCTTGGATTGCAAGGAGATCCAACCAGTCCATCCTAAAGAACATCAGTCCTGAATATTCATTGGAAGGACTGATGCTGAAGTTGAAACTCCAATACTTTGGCTACCTGATGCGAAAGACTGACTGATTAGAAAAGACCCTGACGCTGGGAAAGATTGAAGATGGGAAGCGAAGAGGACNTCAGTCCTGAATATTCATTGGAAGGACTGATGCTGAAGTTGAAACTCCAATACTTTGGCTACCTGATGCGAAAGACTGACTGATTAGAAAAGACCCTGACGCTGGGAAAGATTGAAGATGGGAAGCGAAGAGGACAGCAGAGCGTGAGATGGTTGGATGGCATCATCGACTCAATGGACATGAGTGTGAGTTAACTCTGGGCGTTGGTGATAGATAGGGAGGCCTTACTTGCAGGAGTCCATGGGGTTGCAAAGAATCGGACACAACGAAGCCACTGAGCAGACTGGCTGAACTCAAAATCAAAGAAAGGGGTTCTGAGAAATGTAGTCCCAGCCTAGCCAAATTAACACAGTAGAGCACAGACCACTTGACTGAGTATACCCTTCTGCTTTCATTAGTAGGGTGAATTTAGCTTCGGAAAACTGACCTACAGATAAACAGACTTTGGAGAAGTCTGCAGTGAGTAGTGCATCAGCGCTTCCCTGGTAGCTTAGAGGATAAAGCGTCTGGATGCAATGCAGGAGACCCGGAAGACTTTTAGTCAGTGCTTTCATTTTCCACCTTATGGACCTGCACTAGAAACAGCCTGAATCTCATTTTCCCAACCTCCCTTGCAGTCAGAATGTAACCACGGGACATAGGCTCAATCAGTTAGATGCACCTAGATGGTACTTAAGACTCAATTACCTACAACCACATGGAATGTAGGCTTAGCCAATGGATACACCTACTGGTTTTAGAAAAGGCAGAGGAACCAGAGATCACATTGCCAACATCCACTGGATTATCGAAAAAGCTAGGGAGTTCCAGAAAAAACGTCTCTTTCTGCTTTATTGACAAGCCTTTGACTGTGTGAATCACAATAAACTGTGGAAAATTCTGAGAAAGATGGGAATACCAGGCCACGTGACCTGCCTCTTGAGAAACCTATATGCAGGTCAGGAAGCAACAGTTAGAACTGGACATGGAACANTATATATATATATATATTCTCTTAAATAGTAAACGTTGCAAAATACGCCTCATTCATTTTAAGTGAAATAATGGAGAACACTGTTTCCACAATGGAATTAGATGCTCTCTCATCTTCATCCTTCACAACTTGTTTCTAGCTACCAATATCAACCCATCACATTCTAGTATCTTTTTAAGAGTAAAGTAGTAGTTATCTTTCCCTGAAAAGATGATGGCATATTAAGTTGTTTACTAAATAATTTTCAAAACCATCTAAGAAAATTTGTTTGTTTTTAGGACACAAGATGATGATACAGCCCAACCCAAAGAAGTCCAACAGAAGCAAGGTTCAGCACACCAGGAATGGTTTACCAAATATTTTTCTTTCTAAACTGATCCTTGGGATAGCATAAAGAGGATATTTGAAAAACATTTCTTCTGAAACACCTGACTGAAGGAATGAACTAAAAAGCCAACCAACCAAATAACTTGCTTATAATATGATTTACATATATAGCTAAAACAAATTCTTACATTAACATTTCATACTGTTTCATTGTGATGATAAGATGAAACAAGCCCATGTTGTCAGAAAGCACCCGTAGGGAAACATTATTAATGTTCCTGATGACCTACACATGATTATTCCTAGTGTCCGTAAGATTGCACACCACCTTGTGGGAATATCAGACTTTGTGATTTCCATGGTCTACTTTGAAAGTGGTTTCATTTTTCCTAGGATGCTGATCATCTTCACTTTAAAGTGTTTCTCTGTAAATAACTCCAAAATGCACACACAACCTCAATAGGAAGGGGAATAAAACAAAGCTCTTTGAATAACCAGGAAAGCCAGTTTTTAAAAACCAAACCCAACTACTAGGAATGGACTATAGCAGACTTTGGCATAGTTGGATCAAATATTCTGACTTCCTAGGTCCAGGATATGAAGATTACAGAGGGTGTAACACCTACCTCAAAGGGGCTTTATGAGGTTTAAACAAAATATGGGCAATAATTCTAACCATGAATTGTAACTAAGCTTTGCCAGGATTTTCCTGTGAATAACGGAGCCTGACCCTGTCACACATCTCAACCTCAATGACTGTAGCATCAGCTCGATTGTTTGTGACCATTTCTAGATTATCTGTTCTTTANTGCAAGGAGATCCAACCAGTCCATTCTAAAGGAGATCAGCCCTGGGTGTTCTTTGGAAGGAATGATGCCGAAGCTGAAACTCAAGAACTTTGGCCACCTCATGCCAAGAGTTGACTCACTGGAAAAGATTCTGATGCTGGGAGGGATTGGGGGCAGGAGGAAAAGAGGGAGACAGAGGATGAGCAGGCTGGATGGCATCACCGACTCGATGGACCTGAGCTTGAGTGAACTCTGGGAGTTGGTGATGCCTGATGTGCTGAGATTCACGGGGTTGCAGAGTCAGATATGACTGAGCCACTCCACTGACTGACTGACTGATGGCAGTTCTATTTCCAGTGTTGTTGTTGTTGTTGTTTTGAAGGAATCTCCACACTGATTTCCATAGTGGCTGTACTAATTTGCTTTTCCACCAACAGTGTAAGACGGTTCCGTTTTCTCCACACCCTCTCCAGCATTTATTGTTTCTAGAGTTTTGGATAGCAGCCATCTGACCAGCATGAGATGGTACCTCATTGTGGTTTTGATTTGCATTTTTCTGAAACTGAGAGATGTTGAGCAACTTTTCATGTTGTTAGCCATCTGTATGTCTATTTTGGAAAAATGTCTGTTTACTTGTTTGGCCCACTTTTTGATTGGGTCGTTTATTTTTCTGGAATTGAGCAGCAGGTGTTGCTTGTATATTTTTGAGATTAATTCTTTGTCAGTTGCTTCATTTGCTATTATTTTCTCCCACTCTGAAGGTTGTCTTTTTCGCTTTGCTTGTGGTTTCCTTCATTCTGCAAAATCTTTTAAGTTTAATTAGGTCCCATTTGTTTATTTTTGCTTTNTTTTGAGATTAATTCTTTGTCAGTTGCTTCATTTGCTATTATTTTCTCCCACTCTGAAGGTTGTCTTTTTCGCTTTGCTTGTGGTTTCCTTCATTCTGCAAAATCTTTTAAGTTTAATTAGGTCCCATTTGTTTATTTTTGCTTTTATTTCCCCTACTCTGGGAGGCGGGTCATGGAGGATCCTGCTGTGATTTACGTCGGAGAGTGTTTTGCCTATGTTTTCCTCTAAGAGTTTGATAATTTGTGGTCTTACATTTAGATCTTTACTCCATTATGAGTTTATTTTTGTGTACGGTGTTAGACAGTGTTCTAGTTTCATTCCTTTGTGTGTGGTTGACCAGTTTCCCCAGCACCACTTTTTAAAGGGATTGTGTTTTCTCCATTTATATTGTTGCCTCCTTTGTGAAAGATAAGGAGTCCATAGTTGCATGGATTTATCTCCGGGCTTTCTATTTTGTTCCACTGATCTATGTTTCTGTCTTTGTGCCAGTACCATACTGTTTTGATGACAGTAGCTTTGAGGTATAGCCCGAAGTCAGGCAGGTTGATTGCTCCAGTTCCATTCTTCTTTCTCAAGATTGCTTTGGCTATTCGAGATTTTTTGTATTTCCACACAAATTGTGAAGTTATTGGTTCTAGTTCTCTGAAAAATACCGTTGGTAGCTTGATAGGGATTGCATTGACTCTGTAGATTGCTTTGGGTAATATACTCATGTTCACTATATTGATTCTTCCAGTCCATGAACGTGGTATATTTCTCCATCAATTTGTGTCATCTTTGATTTCCTTCATCAATGTTTTATAGTTTTCTATGTATAGGTCTTTTGTTTCTTAAGGTAGATATATTCCTAAGTATTTTATTCTTTTCGCTGCAATGATGAATGGAACTGTTTCCTTAATTTCTCTTTCTGTTTTCTCATTGTTAGTGTATAGGAATGCAAAGGATTTCTGGGTGTTAATTTTATACCCTGCAAATTTGCTATATTAATTGATTAGCTCTAGTGAATTTCTGGTGGAGTCTTTAAGGTTTTCTATGTAGAGGATCATGTCGTCTGCAAACAGTGAGAGTTCTACTTCTTCTTTTCCAACCTGGATTCCTTTTCTTTTTCTGCTCTGATTGCTGTGGCCAAAATGTCCAAAACTATGTTGAATAGGAGTGTTGAGAGTGGGCGCCCTTGTCTTGTTCCACTTTAAGGGAAATGTTTTCAAGGTTTCACCATTGAGGATAATGTTTGCTCTGGGTTTGTCATATATAGCTTTTAGGATGCTGAGGTGTGTTCCTTCTACTCCTGCTGTCTGGAGGGTTTTTTTTTTTTTTTT
>SJYV01025314.1:0-13757 GCA_006410875.1 Neotragus pygmaeus
GGGGCTGGAACCCAGGGACCCCCACTGCAGATCTGGGGGCTGGAACACAGGGACCTCCACTGCAGATCTGGGGGCTGGAACCCAGGGACCCCCACTGCAGATCTGGGGGCTGGAACCCAGGGACCCCCACTGCAGATCTGGGGGCTGGAACCCAGGGACCACCACTCCAGATCTGGGGGCTGGAACCCAGGGACCCCCGCTGCAGGTCCGGGGGCTGGAACCCAGGGACCCCCCACTGTAGATCTGGGGGCTGGAACCCAGGGACCCCCGCTGCAGATCCGGGGGCTGGAACTCAGGGACACCCACTGCAGATCTGGCCGCAGGAGCTGAAGACGGTCCCCTCTGTGCTACTGCACAGCTGGTGCCCCCTCCCTTGTAGTAAGCAGAACAGGGCTGAACTCAATGCAGGCAGCTTCTCCCCCCGTCTGTCCTGGCTTTTGCTCCAGGGCTGGTCCCCTCCTGGCCAGCCCATGGCTACCAGCACGGCCAGGCCTGGGATGATCGTTCTCCACTCCTCCCAGAGAGATGAACGAACTGGAAACTGGGCGAGAAATGGTCCCCTGGAGTTCATACGAGGAGGACGAGACCTACAGTCAGAGCTGAGTGTGTCATTTTCTGGCTGTCTCTAAGCTCGGTGGACATCAGTTTCCCCATCCATCAAACAGGGACCACCAGCGGCCCTCGCACGGTTGTTCTGGTCATCGCCTGGCATTGGGGATGGATTGACTGACTCAGGAAAAGTCCCCATCTTCCCCCAGCAGTTTCACACACCCCAGGCATGGCCCTCAGGTCCTCTTGCTGTGGCCCCTGTCTGCCTTCTCTGTGTCCTTGGACCCTGAGCCCCGGCAACGGTGACCTCTGGTCATTCCTGCACCATGCCACCCTGCAGCTCCCTGCCCTTGCCATTCCTCGGCTTGGACCCTCTCTCTGCCTTTCTGGTCTATTATCAGTCATCCTTTAAAGAGGCAGAGCAAACGGTTCCTCCTCCAGGAAGTCCTCCCTGCTTCCACAGCCCCACCCCTTCCCTCCTCATCCAGCTCTTGCAGCCCCTGCTAGATTCTGCTGAGAAAACCCACAGTGGGGCTCCTGAGTGTGATGCCTTAAGAGACTAATACTGGGCTCAAATCCCAACTCTGCGTGTGGCCTTGGGCAAATGATCTGACCTTTCTGTGGCTCAGTTTACTCATCTGTAAACTGGGGGAGATGACTATACAAACAGCCTATCTCAGGGTTGCCACGAGGATTAGATGACTTAGAGCAGAAACTCATAGAAGAGGCACGAAAGGCAAAATGCAGACCGTGTAGACTTCATTTTGCTCTTGATTCAAAGAAACCATCTGAGTGTTTTTCCAGCTTTGAGACAGGGAAGTTTGATTGTGGACTAAGTATTCGCTACAGAGAAAATTAGTATTGGTATGAAAACTGGTATTTTTTTAAAACTCTCTGTAGAGACACTGTCTGAGGAATGTCGGGTAAAATCATGAGGTCTGAGATTTGCCTTGAAATCCTCAAGAATGAGAAAGTATGTGTGTAGGTAGGAGTAACAGGAAACAAGATTGACAGAGGGTTGATAATTACTGAAGCAGAGGTAGGTATGTGAGATTCGTTATTCTCCCAAATGTGTAAATGTTTGAACACACCTCTGACAAAGAATGAACAATTCTAAAGTTTGATTATATGTAACCCTGATGGAAATGCCCGTCACTTGCTATGCACTCTGTCAGGGTTTAAGCTTACTTATAGCTCTGCCACTATATAACAGAAGTTAGTGACCATTTCCTTTTTTATTTATCAGTTTACTGGCTGCTCGGGGTCTTTGTCGCTGCGCGGGGTCGTGGTCGCTGCGCAGGGTCGTGGTTGCTGCGTGCTGGCTTTCTCTGGCTGGGGTGAGCGGGGCTATTCTCTGCGGCCGTGCGTGGTCTCTTCACTGTGTTGGCCTCTCTTGTTGCAGAGCACAGGCCCCAGGCCACGTGGGCTTCAGTAGGCGTGACGCACGGGTTCAGTTGCCCCACAACATGTGGGCTCTTCCTGGACCAGGAACTGAACCGGTGTCCCGCGTTTTGGCAAGCGGATTCTCAACCCCTGGACCACCAGGGAAGTGATCATTCCTTAAAAACACCAGCTAGTAAATATTCTAGGCTTTGTGGACCATAGGCTCTCCGTGGAATATTCTTTGTTTGTTTTTTACAACTTTTTTAAAGTGTAGAATCCATTCTGCTACTGCTGCTAAGTCACTTCATTCGTGTCCAACTCTGTGTGACCCCATAGACGGCAGCCCACCAGGCTCCCCCGTCCCTGGGATTCTCCAGGCAGGAACACTGGAGTGGGTTGCCGTTTCCTTCTCCGATGCATGAAAGTGAAAAGTGAAAGTGAAGTCACTCAGTCGTGTCCAACCCTCAGCGACCCCATGGACTGCAGCCTTCCAGGCTCCTCCGTCCATGGGATTTTCCAGGCAGGAGTACTGGAGTGGGGTGCCATTGCCTTCTCCAGAATCCATTCTACTTGGTTACAAAAATGCTGAGGGGGGATGTCCCGGGGCCTGGTGTCCGGTCCTTTGCTTTGTAAGGCAGTTGCCTTCCTCATGCTCCTGGCTCCCCGGGAGGCTGGCCGCTCCCTCTGGCTTTGTACTGAGAACTCTGCAGATGCTTTACATACATNAATCCGTTCTACTTGCTTACAAAAATGCTGAGGGGGGATGTCCCGGGGCCTGGTGTCCGGTCCTTTGCTTTGTAAGGCAGTTGCCTTCCTCATGCTCCTGGCTCCCCGGGAGGCTGGCCGCTCCCTCTGGCTTTGTACTGAGAACTCTGCAGATGCTTTACATACATTTGATAAATGAAAGAATGCCGGAGGGTTTATCGTTTGGAAAGAACTCTGGCTTCTTGCCGCTTCTATCTTCTCCATATAAAGGCTACTTTCCCAACCAGCAGCTCACAAAGCTGCATGTTGATAAAACCAATTAGCAGAAAATCTCAACAAACCTTCCATCAGCCACGAACAGCAGCCTGGCCAGCGCTGAGTCGGTGCCTTGTGTCTCCAGGTCCCTGGAGATCCTGCCGTTGGTGTGGGAGTGAGCGTGGAAGACTCAGCAGGGCTGGGTCCTCTGAACACTCAGGCCACGTGTCTTGCAGGGGCTGAGCTAAGAGCTGCCCAAGACAGAGGCTCCACTGCAGGGCAACTCCACCCGGGCTCCGGGTACAGATGCCGAGGAGGAGGAGCTCAGAAAATGTGTCCACCAACCCACGTGGTAGCTGCCTGTTACTTACATCAAAGACATGAGTGTCGGGAAGGGGAGGCCACAGGGTGCCCCCAGCTCTGGGCTCTGGCCTGTGTCCACATCCTCCCACTGCCCCCAGACCTCTCTTATCAGTGAAGGAATGAGCAGAAACTACTTCCAAATAGGGAACCTTAAAGCCCCCAGGGCCCAGCTGGGGCCGGCTCAGGCTATTCCTGTCTCAACCCTGCCCCCTGGTGGAGCATTTGGGTATGGCCGCCCACACGTGAGCAAGCTCAACTCTGGACTATTTTGTTCTTGGAGCGCTTGCCCGGGGCGTGCCAGGAGCAGTGCTGGGCACTCAGGCATTAAGAAACTGCATCCTGTCCCTGAAAACTCCACAAGAGTCTCCCATATCCTCTTTAGGGGACCCCCTGGCAACTTGGGCTCAAGCGCATTGCAACTCACACCACCCTACAATCTTATAAATGTGTCTGTCCTGTGACTGCCTTGGGGGAAAGGACCATGCTGCGTCCATCTGATTGCCAGCCCAGCCATGCAGGAGGTGCTTAGTGCATGCGTGTGATGGGAGGGTGGAGGAATGAATGAATGAATACAAATGTGCATGAATGAGAGAGTAGGGTAGCCTGGTGTTAAGTCCCCTGGAGGGACATTCTGGGGACACTTTCCCAGCTTCAACACCCTGAGCCTCAGTTTCCTCATCTGTGAAATAGGGGTAAGGCTATAACTGCTCGTTATGGCTGCTGGAGGATCTTGTTATCATTACTGCTTTACACATGAGTACACAGATGCTCAGAGAGGGCGAGTCCAGACCCAGGTCACACAGCCTTGAGAAATGGGTTCTGCTCACTGCAGATGCCCCACCCTTACCTCCTGGTCCCAGGGCTCCACTCATCGATGAGCTGCACACACCTTCTGAGGACAGTGGGGTTCAGCTCCCTTATCTATCGGAATGATTACGGTCTCCTGGGTGGCACCCCACCACTGCCAGCCTCCTACTGTCTGCTACCATACCCACCACCACCCATTTTTGTAAAAATGAAGTGAAACTATTGGTAAAAGTCAAAGGATGGATTTACATGTTCCTGGATCTATTTTCAGGGAGTTGGAGAACATTAGAAAATTCAGTCACTGCCCACTTCTAAACATCACCCCCAAATTATACAGGTAGGATTTCCTGTGGGGTCTTCGATCGAACACTCTTCTAGTTTTTCCCTTCTTAAATTTAATCTGCTTAAGTTTGTCCAGTAACTGTGACTGAATGGATTGCTTTCAACCTGCCCACCGAGTGCCCTCCTTATCCAGAGGGTGCAGGATCAGGCACGGTCTCGGTCCATCTGGGTTGCTGTAGGAAAACACCGCACACACTGGGCGGCTTACAGACTTGTTGCCCACAGCTCTGGAGGCTCGAAATCCACGGTCAAGGCCGGCATGGCCACATTCCAGTGAGGCCCCTTTTCATAGCTGGCATCTTCTTGCTGTGTCCTCAGATGGTGGGAGGGATGAGGGAGCTCTCTGGGGTCCCTTTCATAAGGGCACTCATCCCTGAGGGGTCCACCCACATGACCCACCTTGTGGCTCAAATGGTAAAGTACCCAGCTGCCAATGCAGAAGATGCAGGTTCAGTCCCTGGGTCAGGAAGATCCTCTGGAGGAAGCAATGGCACCCCACGCCAGTATTCTTGCCTGGAGAATCCCATGGACTGAAGAACCTGGTTGCCTACAGTCCATAGGGTTGCAAAGAGCTGGACATGACTGAGCGCACACATACACACCCTGAGACCACCTTTAGAGAGGTTAGAATGCCAACATACGGATCTGCGGGCGACATAACATTCAGTCCCCAGCAGACATTTAGGGGTCTTACCATGGGGAGCTAGTCTTTTTAAAAATTTATTTGTTGTTGCTGTTTTTCAGTCTTTTCACAAAACATGAAAAGCAAAGTAAACCATTTTCAGTTAACTACACGAGGCCCACTTGCGGAGCCCAGTGTCACCTCAAGAAACGACAGAATGGCGTGGGTTCCGCGGGTCGGCCTGGGCTGTTCCGTGTCCAGGGTGATCAAGCTGCCAGCAGGTTAGGCATGTACGCACAGTTCTAGAAAAGCCACACATTAAGAAAGGAAAATGGCCTAGAACCACCCCCACCCCCCCACCGCCTTATACTCCCCTGGCCCAGTTCTCTAAGACACACGGTTCCCCTTCCCACAAGAATCACCAGGGATGCAGGATGAATAACGGATTCCGGGCCCAGCAGAGAAGAGTTGAAGCTGAGGCTTCCCAGTGGACTCCAGGCACCTGTATCTTACAAGGTCCTGAGGTCAGCGGTTCTCACCCTCAGCCACATTCAAGGTCCAGGATCCTGCCCGGGCTGCCTCAGTCTGGCTGCCTGGACGGTGGCCAGGCACCAGCGTTTATTAAAGCTCCTGGGTGGTTCTGACAGGTGGCGGCAACACTTGGGAGCCACCCCAGGAAGTGACTGTTAGAGACGCTGCCCTGAGGTCACTGCTGTTGGAGGCGGCGGCTGAGTGGACAGAACCAGGCAGGGGCCTGAGCCCTGGGTGCCTGGCCCGGGAAGCGTCAGGGCACAACCCCACCCCCTGTCTTCCCCATAAACACAGTGGCATCCTCAGGGAGTATGTGAGGAGCCATGGGGTCGGTGTTGCCTAACAAACAGCCAACATGAATTATTGTGAAACCAGCAGCTTCCTGGAATCATTGTGCTCATGGGAGGGCTTTAAGAAAGCCAAGTCACCTAGAAGAAAAACAATAGATGTGTGCCAAAGATAACTCTGGAACTGGAATGCTGGGCGGGGATAAGTTTCACTTCTTTGTGTAATCCTTTTTCACGCCACTTTTTCGCGCCACTTTATGTAATCCTTTCGCGTCACTTCCTTATGTAACCTTTGCCTATATATACTGCTTGCTTTCAGCTAGTAAATGAGACCTTGACATCAGCCAGACTGACTCTGTCATTCTTCGCCGCTTGGTCTCCTTTCTCTCTCTCCCCCATGATTCTTTCAGGTAGCTCCCTCTCGGGGACCCTGGAATAACTGGACCTGCTGGACGGGTCAGGAGTCTGCCTTCAGAAGCACATCGTAAAAGAGACTTTCATTTGAACAGCTGCGGTTTGGAAGTAGCCGAGGCTGTTCTTGACTTTCTCTGGCCTCCCCAGACGATAGATACTCTCCTCGCTGTCTGCTTGTTATCCTTCCCTTTTTTCACCCTTAGCTTCTGCTGTTAGGAAAAATGACGTAGGCCCCACACAGCAGTGAGCTTACAACGGTCCCTGTGCCGAGGCCAAGGGCAGGCGGACGTCAGTGCCATCTTGGGCACTCAAGATGGTAGATGTGTGTGCATGTGTGTGCGTGTGCGTGTGCATGTGTGTGCGTGTGTGTGTGTGTATGCACACACGCGCACTCACTTTCCCTGGGATGTGGGTGCTAGACAAGGCGGTCGGGATTAGGAGAGTCATGCACCTATCCCAGGAGACCTCAGGCCCTGCCTTTAAAAGGCCTCCCACCCACAGCTCTCATCAAGGACCTCCTAGGACTCAGAGAAGGCAATGGCAACCTACTCCAGTACTCTTGCCTGGAAAATCCCATGGACGGAGGAGTCTGGTAGGCTGCAGTCCATGGGGTCGCTGGGAGTTGGACGTGACTGAGTGACTTCACTTTCACTTTTCCTTTCATGCTTTGGAGAAGGAAACGGCAACCCACTCCAGTGTTCTTGCCTGGAGAATCCCAGGGACGGGGGAGCCTGGTAGGCGGCCATCTATGGGGTCGCCCAGAGTCGGACACGGCTGAAGCGACTCAGCAACAGTAGCAGGGCTGGGAGCTTTCCTACCACTAGATGGCGCCAACTGCAAGGGCTTGGCTCAGAGGATCCTGCCCCTTTCCCTCCCTGCAGACGCCTCGCCCTTACCTCCTGGTCCCAGGGCCCCATTCATGGATGAACTGCACACACCTGCTTCACTCCTCCAAAAAGGGGTTTCCACTGGGGCTTCCCTTGAGAAGCTCTGTGCCTTGGGGCTCCCGGCCAGTAACTGCAAAGCAGGCTTCCTTCTGGGGAGCTGTAACTTGGTATGGAGACAGCAGGATGGGTGGTGACCCTGTGGAACCCACCCCAGCTCAGCTCAAAAGGTCCAGACCCCCAGGCCCTGCAATGGGCCCTGTGGGTGAGAGAGCTGCAAGCATGGCAGTGCAAGCGCAAAAGTCTTACTTTTGAGTGTGTGCACACACAGTGCTTCTGTGTACACAATGCCCCACCCTCCCGACAACTCCCCCAAGGAGGCATTATTGTGGCCATTTCACAGACAAGGATGTTGATGCTCAGGAAGGTCAGGAACTACAGGAAGGTCAAAACCACACAGAGGGAACCCTCTTCTGACTGTTTTGGATCCCATGCTGTCTTCCTGACACTCGAACTTTGAAAAGAAAAGGCTCCAAGATGGTAGGTCCTAAAAAATCAAGGAACTGGTACCAAAGTCCTTTGGAGTCAACAATCCCCCATCCCACCTGGTGACACCTCCACAGCCCTGCTATGGGTCATGCGCCATGTTTCAGGCCCACAGAGAGAAGTAAGGCACAGACACTGCCCTTTACAAGCTCACATTCCTGTTAAGGAAGCACTACTTCTAAAGCAACCTGGAAAAGGCATGGAAGCCTTCCTGGAGGAGAGGGCTTGTTTTTTGTTTGCTGTGCTGAGAATAGGTCTCTAGGGTCTAGGAGCTGTCAGAGATGGCCCGAGGTAGGAGGGGAGGGGGGGGTGTCTCATAAATCTCCAGGCCTCCAGTGTCACAGTCTGACTAGGACAGGTCTCTCTCCACGGAGTCAGAAAGAGGAGGGTGTGAGCGCCTGCCTGTGTGTGTGAGGTTTCATTGATTTACGGGTTTGATGTTTTGCTGTGCCATGTGTTTTTTGAGGAAAAGCAAACAAGTGTAAGCAAACTAAATGACTTCCAGATGAGAACGGACCAGCACTGCCAACCTCAGAGCAATCTGCCCCCCCCGCCCCCTCCGCCAGCACTTGAATCCAAGCATAGAGGTGACAAAAACCTCAAATCGAGGTTTGCGTTTTTGACTTTCAAAGGCCCTTTTGCAGATCAACATTTACCGCACTTGTCTTGTGCCAACCTTAGAACCCAGAGCCCAACTAATCCAGCCCTTCAATCTGCACCACCCCTTCTGGCCTCTGGTTCTTACAGCCAAGTGCGCAGGGATGCGGACTACTCACCTCAGCAGAGAGCTTCCTGCGCTGGTGGTCGGAGAGCTCCCGGAGCTGCCCTGGTGCCCCCACTCTCCACACAGCCTCACGTCATAATAAATCACCCCTATCATCTGTCTCTCCCATAAGCCATGGTCCTGTACACACAGGAGATGCTAAACTTCATCTTCAAATGCTTAAAACAGAAGCAAGACGGTGAACTAGCTCAACAAATGTTCATTGAGTGACTGAAAGAGCGGGCAGAGGTCAAGGGTGCAGAGATGAGAGCTGGGAGAGTCACTGGTTTCTAGGCCGTGACTTGGCCATGTCATCTTGGACACCCTCTGCCTCTTTGGGTCTTGGTTTCCTCTCCAGGAGAAGGAAACGGCTACCCACTCCAGTGCTCTTGCCTGGAAAATCCCAAGGATGGAGAATCTTGGCAGGCTACAACCCACGGGGTCACAAAGCATCAAACACGACTGAGCGACTTCACTTTCTTTTTCTTTCTTTTCCTCTCCAGGAAGCGGGAAAACAATCTGTCTACATAGCTCAGCATCTGTTTTGTTCAAAGAATGAAATGCAGATCTATAAACCCACAGAGCAGGGTTCTTCTAGTTCAGGATGGAGGGAATGATCTGTGGGGCCCCCCACCTCTTCTAACCTCAGAATTCAGGAGTCACTGCTGAGAAGCCCCAGACAGGAGCCTCTCCAGCAGGGATCACTGGCCCGGGGGTAGGGAAATGGCTGGGAGCTGCCTACAGCCCTCACTCTCCATCCTCAGGCAATTCTCCTCTCTGGGCTGAGGTTTCCTCCAGGGTAAAGAGTGAGGGGCCAGGATGGAGGGGCTGGGCAGGTGACTGGATCTGGAACCCCGAGCTGCCTCCCTTTCCATCAGTCTCATCTGAAGCACAGAAATGCTCTTCGGGGCTCATCTCCCATTGCCCACGCGCCTGTCGTCTTGTCCATCATATCTGCCAGGATATAGATGAACATGTTGCCCGTGGATGGGAGTGGGGCTCTGGGAAGGAGCACGGGTGGAGGGAAGTGGAATGGGTGTCCACCACGCTCAGCACAAAATCAGACCCCTCTCTGCAGGGCTGGCACTGGGCACTGGATCAGTCCTCTCCCCATGGGGGCACAGCAAGCCAGCAGCAGGAGCCACGAGGCTGGACACCCACTGCCCCCTGCAGCCCCTTCCCGGTGCTCAGGGGGGAAAGTAATTAATAATAATGATAATAATAATGATAATTGGATGACAGGTTGGCTGGCCGAATCCTGGCTGTACATATGCACATTGTCTATATGTGGAAGCTGTAAAGAAGATACAAATGAACTTATTAACAAAGCAGAAATAGACCCACAGGCATAGAAAACAAATTCACCGTTACCAGAGGGAAAGGGGGCGGGGATAAATTAGGCGTTTGGAATTAACACATACAGACTATGTACAAAGGGCTTTCCTGAGGGTTCAGCAGTGAAGACTCTGCCTGCCAATGGAGGAGACACAGGTTCGATCTCGGGTCAGGAAGATCCCCTGGAGAAGGAAAAAGACAACCCACTCCAGTATTCCTGCCTGGGAAATCCTGTGGACAGAGGAGCCTGGTGGGTTACAGTCGAAGTGGTGGCAAAGAGTTAGACATTTAGCCACGAATCAACCAACCAACCAACCAACCTACCTACCAATGCATTAATATGAATCACTGTGTGTAACTGAATGTGTGCATAGTATACACATATGTATAATGAATAGTTAATATATATAACTGAATACACGTGAAACTAATCCAACAGTGTAAATCAACTATACTTTAATTTAAAAAAAATATGAGTCACCTCTTAAGGACCATTAGCACCGAGAGGGTGGATCCTTAAGACATAGAGAAAAGGGTGATGGGGTGAAGAGACAGTCGGGTTTTGGGGCTGCGCCCACAGTGTGACTCATCAGAAGGCATTTTCTCAAAGCCGCAGATCTCTCATCTGCAAAGGCCGACTCACTGACCTCTCAGGTTGCGGGATGGTCAAAGGGGAAAGAGACGCCCATGGGCTCAGAGAGCTGACACGGAGCCTGACCTAGCACGCCCAAGCAGGGGAATTCGGGCAGCTGGCTTCGCGCCTGCTAATGCCAGCTCCTCCATGCTAGTGAGGAGACAGGAGGTGTCTGACCACCTAAAGCATGGCAGAGAAATGGAATGTGACGTAAACCTCTGGAACCCCGTGAAGATGGGGAGGCGACTGCCGGCCTTTGGCCTGGGACCCCTATTCCGGGCAGCCTCTTTACGTCTTCCCTCCCCCCGCAGGCCCTCCCTCCAGCTCCCACAGCCGCGGGCCCCACCCTGGCCCCTCTGGAGGACCCCTCCTCACGCCCCCAGTTCTGCAAGTGGCCATGCGAGTGCCCGGCGGCCCCGCCCCGCTGCCCGCTGGGCGTCAGCCTCGTCACAGACGGCTGCGAGTGCTGTAAGGCGTGTGCCCAGCAGCTGGGGGACAACTGCACAGAAGCTGCAGTCTGCGACCCCCACCGGGGCCTCTACTGCGACTACAGTGGGGACCACCCGAGGTACGCAGTAGGAGTATGTGCACGTAAGTGAGACCTCCCCCGTGCCATCGGCCAGCCCCAGACCCCCAGCTCTGGCCCAGAGCACCCCACCTGCCCCCCGCCATCCATAGCCCTTTGTCTGGCCAGACTCGGTTCTGTAGGAGGTACCCAGTCCCACTCCCCCTCCACCCCAGTCCATGATGATGGGCCAGAGGCTGAGCAGGGAGGGATGCAACATTCCTCCTGCACCTGGACCTTGTCTCCTCTGGCCTATATCTGTGGATGAGTCCAGGGAAGAAGGATCCACCAGGAGAGACCTAAGTCTGGTTCTGTTCTCCCCAGGGTAGAACACTTTGCAGGCCACCCGTGACCTCCCAGGGGCACCAGGACCCTGCGGACTCCAGATATTTTACTAACATTGTCAATAAACATAATCTAGTATTAAAACATTCAGTAACCTTGAAAGAACAAAGAGCAGCGGCCTGAAACCATCCCTTCCTACCACCCACCCACGTCCCTCTAGTTCACTGCAGTCACTTTTAACTTTCTTCTGGTAATTGCAACTGTTCAGTGCATCTCTTCTGTTATATCTTGATCAGCTTAAAATACCAACTGTGCCCAATCTGTAATTGCACATGATCCTATATGGTAGCCGATGACTTAGCTCCTTAATACTGCCTGACACCGCCCCCACCAGCTTCCAATATTATTGTCATATTTTTTATTATAAACCAGTATTTGACCACTGTGTACAAGATTAGGACAATGTAAGTGGTTTTTGCTGAAGCATGAGGTAGTAAACTTGATTGAATTTCCTTTATTATGAAGTTTCTTTTGTTTTTCCTGGAGTTTCTACTTGCTTTTGTTCTTTCTTTACTCTTGGTCTTTATAATAGCCCCATACTGGGCGAGAGGCTGCTGCCTTTTGTTATTTGTTTGCTCTTCAAAGGGTTATATTATTTCCTTTGTTGTTCCCAGAGACCTCCTTTCTGAGCTGTCTGGTCTCCTGGTTCTATCTGGGCTGGCCTTGAATCATATGAGCATTTATTCAATATATATGACCAGTGTGATGAAAAGAGGTAAATTGGCATCATGAAGTGATGTGAAAGTTGCTCAGTCATGTCCAACTCTTTGAGACCCCATGGATTATACAGTCCATGAAATTTTCCAGGCCAGGATACTGGAGTGGGTAGCCATTCCCTTCTCCAGGGGATCTTCCCAACCCAGGGATTGGACCCGGGTCTCCTGCATTCAGGCAGATTCTTTACCATCTGAGCCACCAGGGAAGCCCAAATAGGCATCATGGCAGCAGCTTAAGTTCTGAAAAGTTACAGAAAGCCTCATAAACTCAAGAACTCCTTCCCTTAAGGCTGAATCAAGCTTTCCTCATGCCTATGACTCTGCATGTTCACACACAGCAGACTCTCTTATCTTCAGCTAACCCATTATATTTCCTGAAGTGTCATTGATGAGGGTTATACATATAATTTCAAGTCAAGATATTTATGGACTTATGGTCAATCTATGAGCACTTTCTGCTCTTTTGCCATTAATTCCTGCTTCAACCTTCATATCAAGTCATCTTGCGTTCCAAGTAACCATCACTGATTCTCCCATCTTTCCATGTGTCCCCCTTTTACTGAGACTTGTTATTAGCCCCACAAACTAGTGTGTTCAAAGAGAACTTGCAGATTCCATCTGCAGAGAATCATCTGACATGTTGGTTAAAAATGTTTTTCTGTGCCCGACCCCACTCACTCCAGTTCTTTGGCAGTGAGGGTGGGAATCGACAACTTTCAACAGGCTCCCTGGGTGACTCTCACACTCGGCTCTGAGACCGCCGGCCAAAGTATACAGTCGCTCACATACTCTCTCCCCGCACCCAGGTGAGCAGGCTGAGCCCTCCTGCACCAGAGTCCCCTCCACGTCTACGAGACCGTTTCCTTTCTTTCCCCTTTTACAGCTGTCCTTCAAGGCAACCCATTGTGACTATATGAATCTCTAAAGTTGCACTGACGCCTCACCACATTCCCGGCCCCACAATTTTACAGATGTTCTCTCATGGACCCAGAGACTCTGCAGACCCGCAGGGCCTCTCCTGCCTGTCTCTACCACCCAGGACCTGGAAAATCACCGAGCCCTGCTCCACGCCCCTACGCCTTTATATGTCACCTTTACTCAACACAGCCTCTCAGTTCCCTTCATCATGAGTCTCCGTGTGGCTTCTTTCCTTGCAATTGGAAAGAAGATGGTGGATTTCAGGATACTGTAATAAATATGACACGGGCCTAGGGTTCTCCAGTCACAGAGGTCACAGACATCGGAATAAATAAGATTCAACAAGGGGAACAGACTTTCTCAGAAGTGTTAAATGTCCACATCCATTGTGAAATTCCAAAAACAGAGCTATCATAGGAAGACTTTTTAAACTTATCTGCACAGTGAATATTTTTTTCCAGGCAGATTTTTACCCAATCACCCACCTGCACACCATACACACACACAATTCCCCCATGTTCTATGGAACATCGTCTCAGAAATACTGCCATAGTGTCTAAATTCATGGAACCCTAATGCAGTAAAAAAGAGAGTCCAGGGTCTGAAAATAACAAAGGAGGAAATATTTGGGGGCCAGAGGGGAAAAAGAAACAAGAAGTTATTTACATAGAAAAATCTGTTAGCAAATGGCCAATAACCAACGGACATTCCCCAGGACAGGCTAAATCTGTCCTTAGAGATGTGCCTGTAATTAGGCCAGGACAAGGCAATAAAAAACAAGTTGCGATACTGC
>SJYV01025315.1:0-33837 GCA_006410875.1 Neotragus pygmaeus
AAGAGTCAGGGCTGCTGATGCTGCATAATTTTATATTATCCATTGATCTCTATGTACAAAAAAAGGTATCAAAGGCCGTTCTGGACAATAGAGTAGGGGCCAGTCGCTGGACTGGTTTCCTCCGTGTCGTCTTTACTTTATTTTCTGGCTGAATTCCCATCTGGAGTGAGGAGGCTCACGTATACTTACTTGCCCCAGCTTTTAAGATCCACACGAGAGGGAGCCCAAGGTGGGGCACCCCCCACTATTCAAGAGGATGCTGGTGGCCTAATGTAAATGGTGCAAATTCCTTGTCTGGAACTTTATTGGCTTTCCACATAAACCAAGTTATTCAGCATCTTTTCTTCACTAAATTTTCCTACTATACTATTTCTTCTTAATTTATTTTATATTTCTAAATAAATAAGTTTTTCCTCACCTACTCCATCTCCCCTTCGAATTCCGATGAGTGATCACACCATCGTGATTATCTGGGTCATGAAGATCTTTTTTGTACAGTTCTTCTGTGTATTCTTGCCCCCTCTTCTTAATATCTTCTGCTTCTGTTAGGTCCAGACCATTTCTGTCCTTTATCGAGCCCATCTTTGCATGAAATGTTCCCTTNACTTCTTCCATGTATTCTTGCCACCTCTTCTTAATATCTTCTGCTTCTGTTAGGTCCAGACCATTTCTGTCCTTTATCGAGCCCATCTTTGCATGAAATATTCCCTTGGTATCTCTAATTTTCTTGAAGAGATCTCTAGTCTTTCCCATTCTGTTCTTTTCCTCTATTTGATTGCATTGATCTCTGAAGAAGGCTTTCTTATCTCTTCTTGCTATTCTTTGGAACTCTGCATTCAGATGATTATATCTTTCCTTTTCTCCTTTGCTTTTCACCTCTCTTCTTTTCACAGCTATTTGTAAGGCCTCCCCAGACAGCCATTTTGCTGTTTTGCATTTCTTTTCCGTGGGGATGGTCTTGATCCCTGTCTCCTGTGCAATGTCATGAACCTCATTCCATAGTTCATCAAGCACTCTATCCGATCTAAGCCCTTAAATCTATTTCTCACTTCCACTGTATAATCATAAGGGATTTGATTTAGGTCATACCTGAATTGTCTAGTGGTTTTCCCTACTTTCTTCAATTTAAGTCCAAATTTGGTAATTAGGAGTTCATGATCTGAGCCACAGTCAGCTTCTGGTCTTGTTTTTGTTGACTTCTCCATCTTTGGCTGCAAAGAACATAATCAATCTGATTTCGGTGTTGACCATCTGGTTATTAATTCTTTAGGAAGCAATCATCCAGTTTTCCTTTTCTTCAAAATACAAGCAAGAGTGAGCAGTTGTATTCTACTTCTAAGTTCAATTTTGGAGCTGAGGCCTCAATAACAGATAGATCCATCGCTAAGATTCAGAAGAGGAGAAACTCAGCTTCAAATCAAGGTCTTTAGATCCCCAGTTCCTCAGTGTTTTCACATCTCAGCTCTTATATCTCTTTATCTTTCCTCTCATGCCTCATATAAACTACAATACAAGTTCAAGCTATTTTTTCCCTTCTTTTCTTTTTCTGATAACCATAAAATTTTAAATCTTTGCTAATTCAAAGACTTTTCTGCTTCTCTCTCTTCAGGCTTTAATTTCATTCTTCCTGGTTACTAAAGCAAGATCAGTCTTCTAAGCATCACTTCAAGTGACCTTCCTTTCAAAAAAGTCTCCTTAACTTTGCAAGTCCTATTATAAATGAACAAGTGACAAGTCTTATTTTCTTGCATGAGACCCTCTACAATCTAGTCCATCTGGTCTCACCAATATGATCCTTCAAATTGTCTAGTTTTCATCCTGGTCCATGTATTTCTTCCCACAATTCTCTTCCCCTTCTCTCCAATCCCTCAGGATTAGTTCAGGCTTTTCTTGATGAAAAAGAAAATGATGGTAGGAAATTTTCACCCCATGACATCTTTTCCACAGTAGAAGTGAGCCCTTCTGTATTTGAACACTTGTCTGCAGCACACATTGACATATTCGGAATTCCAACCATCTTTTTCATATTTGCGTCCACTGCTTGCCTTGTTTACATCTTCCACAATAGCTATGCCCACTCTCAGAAGAAGCTCTAGTCAGTGTTTGGAACACATAGCAGGCTCTCATGTTCCTTGGATGATAGTAATTTGCTTTTGTTTTCCTCCTATACATTTCTTTTGTGATCAAAATCCCCCCTTCTCATTATTCCAGCCTCTCAATTTCTAATAAAAATTGTATCTGGGCCCAAACTCCCAATCTGATGCTGCACAGAACCCAAGTGCATCTTCCACAGAGGTCAAGGCATTCCACAATTGGCTGAATATTAGCATAGGCCTGGGATGGAACTGAATTATCAGATTCTTTTTAACTTCATGATTTCCACTGGGTTTTATTTTCTGTTTGCTTGTTAATAGAAATGCCCATAGGCAGTGGTCCCAGATCAAAAGTTTGGACCTAATGGAATCTAAAAGTGCATGTTTAATTTTAAAATCAGACTCCCTTTAGATTTCCAGAATTGCCAAAATTCATCTCAAAAGCAGAAAATGTCATTTTCCTTCCACCTTCAAAAGCAGCTGAACGAAATTTAAATACATCTGGTTATAGCAAACAAGCTAGAAAGTGCACCACAATTGGGACAAGCTTGCACCCAGATCCAATTTTTATGACTGTATTAGAAAGCCCTTGAAAAATGGGGCTCATGGTGCAATCCCTGCTGGGGCATTAACTGGAGTCTCTTTGGCAAGAGAGACTGAAGTAATAAGTAAGAGTGACATTTTCCCAAAGCAAGTTAAATACCCCAATAGAAACCTAAAAGAAATTAAACTTAAAGTTTCTTCTAGGCAACTCTTCTGTGCATGTGAATTCCCGGCATGAAAAATCACATGATGCAATTTGTGGGCTGATTTAGCTGCTTTTATGAGTGTTAATGCCACAGCTTCTGGAGCTAAATCAATGTGACAATAATGATTACATTCTGTTTCTTTCCTGGTTTGTTTAAAACTTCCCCTCTTAAATGTAAGTTGAGTTTATCTGAAAGAAATTTCCTCATTGGCCACACTCATCCTTACAACTACAACTTGTTAATGGCTAATAAAACAACAAAAATCTGTATCATTTCAAGTGGAGTGTTTGAGCAAGATTCATATCCATTGTTGGGGTAGATTGCTACTATTCCTAGGGCAAGGGGTGGGTTGAGTTTACCTCTTCTGTCTTTCAGAAGATTCATTACTTCTTGATCCATATGTTATAGTCCCTAGATGGGCTGACAAGGGAAATAAGGCTTTTCATGGAAAGAATACACACTTATTTGGTCACAAATATTTTATACCATGGGTTTCCCCAGTGGCTTAGCTATAAAATTCCACTTTCAATGAGAAGTCACAGGAGATGGGAGTTCAATATCTGGGTTGGGAAGATGAAGGGAAATGACAACACTCCAGTGTTCTTACATGGAAAATCCCATGGACAGTAACCTGGAGGGTTACAGTCTATGAGGTCACAAAGAGTCAGACATGACTGACTGACTGAACTGAGCTAAACTGAAGATATTTTGTATCATTCTTCTGCATGTTCTTTCACCTCTTCTTATATCTTCTGCTTCTGTTAGGTCCATACCATTTTTGTCTTTCGTTGTGTCCATCTTTCCATGAAAAGTTCCTCTGGCAGCTCTAATTTTCCTGAAGACATCTATAGTGTTTCCCATTCTACTGTTTTCCTCTATTTGCACTGACCATGAAGGAAGGCTTTCTTATCTCTCCTTGCTATTCTTTAGAACTCTGCATTCAGATGGTCATATCTTTACTGTTTCCCTTTGCCTTTAGCTTCTCTTCTTTCCTCAGCTATTTGTAAGGCCTCCTCAGAGAACCATTTTGCCTTTGTGGGACCAGAAAACGTCAGTTTTCATACCAATCCCAAAGAAAGGCAATGATAAAGAATGTTCAAACTACTGCACAATTGCACTCATCTCACATGCTAGCAAAGTAATACTCAAAATTCTCCAAGCCAGACTTCACCAGTATGTGAACTTAGAACTTCCAGGATATTCAAGCTGGATTTAGAAAGACAGAGGAATCAGAGAACAAATTGCCAACATCCGTTGATCGTGGAAGAAGTAAGAGAGTTCCAAGAAAATATCTACTTCTGCTTTATTGACTATGCCCAAACCTTTGACTGTGTGGATCACAGCAAACTGTGGAAAATTCTTAAAGAGATAGGATACCAGACCACCTTACCTGCTTCCTGAGAAATCTGCATGCAGGTCAAGAAGTAACAGTTAGAACCAGACATGGAACAATAGACAGGTTCCATATTGGGATAGGTGTACCTCAAGGCTGTATGTTGCCACCCTGAGTATTTAACTTATATACAGAGTACATCATGAGAAATGCCGAGCTTGATAAGGCACAAGCTGGAATCAAGATAGCAGGAGAAATATCAATAACTTCAGATATGCAGATGACACCACACTTGTGGCTGTTATATAGATAACATATTAAAAAGCAGAGGTATTTATTTGCCTACAAAGGTCCTTCTAGTCAAGGCTATGATTTTTCCAGTAGTCATGTATGGAAGTGAGAGTTGGATCATAATGAAAGTTGAATGCAGAAGAATTGATACTTTTGAACTGTGATGATGGAGAAGGTTCTTGAGAGTCCCTTGGTCTACAAGGACATTCAACCAGTCCATCTGAAAAGAAATCAGTCCTGAATATTCATTGGAAGTACTGATGCTAAAGCTGAAGTTCCATTAGTTTGGCCATTTGATGAGAAGAACTGACTCATTGGAAAAAACCCTGATGCTGGGAAAGAGTGAAGGCAAGAGCAGAATGGGTCGACAGAGGATGAGATGGTTGGATGACATCACCAACTCAATCGATGTGAGTCTAAGTAAGCTCCAGGAGTTGGTAATGGACAGGGAAGCCTGGTATGTTGTAGTCCGTGGGGTCCCAAAGAGTTGGACACGACTGAACCATTGAGTAGACTGGTCTTAGGGATTACTTATGCAAAGTTTGTTCTCTCCCACAGAAGAAGCAAGAATATATACTGAGTGCTTTTATGTGTGTGTGTGTGTGTGTGTGTGTGTGGTCTCTTTAGTCATTGGGCTTTCCTATTTTCTTCCCAACAACTGATATTTATAATGACAAACTGGTTCCTTTATTTTCATTTTGATGGCTAGATGGAGCCTATTGATCTGAAACAGTTTTGTCAGTTCATCTACGATACCACACTATACTTTAGTTCTCCATTTTGTGTTGGATGGAATTCCCTTGGATGACCTTGCACTCATCCTTTTCCTCCATGATTATCTCACACTTGGAAGGAATGTTTTGCCATGTTTGCTGTGACTGGGAAGTCTGTATTTCTGTGCACTTGATCAATATTAATTGACTTCTTACTGAGGATGATTACTCCCCCTGATAATTGCTCTGTTTTCCTGAAGCTCTTTCACCCTTTTGACTCAATCCCCTTTGCTGCTTGGCCACCTCTACATGGTTAAGAGTTCTGTTTCTCTCCTATGGTTAACATTATTTAGCACTGTTAAATGAATATCTTGAACACTCATTATGTCCTTTGTAGAAAATCAAATAAAATAAAAGCAGCAAAATTTAAGTTGCTGGACATTCTATTAACAGAAATTTTTTTATTAAATGACACTTTGTGCTCTGACAGAAAATTATATTTAAAAGTCTTAGAAATATTTTGTTATTGAAATGGCAGTATATACATTTGGAGTATGTAAGAGAAGCAATTATTTTCAGAATAATTTTAATTATAGTTGCTATATACTAATTCTCTGTGAATACTATTTTATGTATATATGACATTTCTTAAACTGAATACTTTAAAAACTAAAATCCTATACAGAAAAGTTCTGTTCAGCGCCTTTTGATATATATTTGCAGCTTGCCTTGAATGCCATATTTGAGTCTCAAAAATCTTTGTTTTACATTAAAGCATACAGTTATAAAATAAGGTAACTATAGATCATGATGAGGAAAAATTAAATCAGAGAGTTCATTGAACTTCTAAAAGATGCCACTCAAATTTTATACTATATTTTCCTTTATCATAAGCTTATATTTTCATTTTCTTAGTGTTATCACATAACATCCAATTCAAGAGAAAAAGGATCTTATAGGAAAACAGCAAGCATGGTTAAGTTAATGAATACTATGATCTTATTAGTGGCTCTATTTCAGTTTGTTTAGGTGACCATGATTGTATCATTTATTTTGTATACTTTACTTTTCAATGTCCTATCTGCATTCTTCCCTGGATCAGGAAGATCCCCTGGAGAAGGAAATGGCAACCCACTCCAGTATTCTTGCCTGGAAAATCCCATGGACTGAGGAGTCTTGTGGGCTACAGTCCATGGGGTCACAAAGAGTCGGACACGACTGAGCGACTAACACACACATCTGTATTCCTCATATTCCTTCTTCATTTCTGATTCCTTATCTTTTTCTTTTTATTAAAAAAATCTAGTAAGTAAAATACTAAAAAAGAATGAAAACTACATTGTAGGAAAATTCATTCATACCACTCATTAGCACCTTGAGTTCAAGACAACAGTTATTTCACATGAATAACTATAAAGGCACTTAAGCAACAAATAGAGTGACAGGTAAATATACAAAAAGTTGGAGTCTAATATTTTTTAAAATGATAGCAAAGAGAAATTTTTTATTCTGACGAAAGAAAGAGTTCATTCCTTTTTGAGAATTTAAATTAGGACAAGAAAGGGAAAGAATGTCTGCATGTATTCAGATCAAGAAACAAAGGAAGATAAGATTTTGGAATAAAGTTCACTATTCAAAAGTTCAAATGGCAGTGAGTCATTCTGCACAGTTACAATGAGCCTTTGTACTTACCAAGTGGCTTTTGTACAAAGATCTCGCAAGGAAAAGAATTGAAGAGAATACCCATTTTCATTTTACAGAGATGACAACTAAATCAGAAAGAAAGGTAGAACAGAAATAGGTTTTGAATTCTTCATTATTGCCTCTCAGTAACTTTTTTTTTTTACATTTAAAAATGATTGCATTTTATATATCATTAAAAACACAGATTTGAAGTGAAAATTCAATAAGTTTAGAAAATTTATCACATTAATATAATCCTGACCCTTTTCAAGATAGAAAACACTTTCTCTTTTCCACCTCAGGACATTTTATTTACTGGAAAGTAAATCTACATCCTCTTAAATGGCAACAGCCACTGTTTTCTCCTTTCATCAAATATTAGTGTGTTCTGTTCTACAATCTAACATAAATTAAATCTTTCAGTATGTATATTCATGTTTCTGTCTTTTTAATTTATTACAAACATTTTAGCATTTTTTTTAAGAGCAGTATTAGGTTTAAGGAAAAAAACTCACATATATTCCAAATAGGTTTACTTGCCTCTAGTATTAACATCTCACATTATTATGGTGAATTTAAAAAAAAAAATAAATTAAGAAACCAGTATGATACATTGTTACTAAGTAAAGCCAATTCTTTATTTAGACTTTCATATTTTGTACTTGATGTTCTATAGAGGATGCTACATTAAATTTAGCCATCATGTCTTCTTGGATTTTTTGGTTAAGACAGTTTCTCAGACTTTCTTTGTTTTTAATGACTGTGATATTTTTGAAGATTAGTGGTAATGTTTTGTAAAATGTGCTTCAATCGGAATTTGTCTGATGCTTTTATCATGACTAAATTAAAATTATGAGTTTGGGGGAAGAAGACCACAGAAGTAAGGTGCACTTTTGTTATAGCATATCAAGGGTACAAACTATCAAATTACTTACTACTGTTGATGTTGATCCTGATCACCTCTCACAGGTGATGTTTATTATACTTCTCCTCTGTAAGTTACCATTTTTTTCTCTTTAAGCATAGTACATTTAAGTTCATTTTGTTGTTGTTGCACATACCAGTAACTGTTCCTTTATATTATGAAGCAGCATCCCATCACGTGATTAAGTTGCAATTTAGTTAGTCATTCTGTGGTCAATGAATATGTGTGTTTTTCCAATTTGAAGGTTTTATGAATAGGGTTGCTATGAACATTCTTTGTACACATTTTATTCCATGTAGATATAGTTTCTAATTCTGTCAGGTGAAAGATTGTAAGTGAAATGTTTGAGTCATAGGTTTACTGTAAATTTAACTTCATAAGACTATGCCTATCCAGTTCACTAAATGGTTAGATCATCTTACTTTTTATTCAGCCA
Organism: Neotragus pygmaeus; assembly: GCA_006410875.1. Classification (NCBI taxonomy): domain Eukaryota; kingdom Metazoa; phylum Chordata; class Mammalia; order Artiodactyla; family Bovidae; genus Neotragus; species Neotragus pygmaeus. Next base: position 8,224 of record SJYV01025315.1, read on the forward strand.
AATATGAAAACTCCAATTGTTTTCCCAGTTCACTAACTCTCAGTATGGTGAGTCGTTTTAATTTTAGCCATTATATTGGATATATGGTAGTATCTGGGCTTCCTTGATAGTGCATATGGTAAAGAATCTACCTGCAAAGCAGGAGACACAGGTTCAGTCCCTGGGTCTGGAAGATCCCCTGGAGAAGGGAATGGCAATCCACTCCAGTGTCCTTGCCTGGGAAATCCCATGGACAGAGGAGCCAGATGGACTATAGTCCATGGGGTCCCAGAGTCAGACATGACTGAATGACTAACACTTACTTACTTATAGAAATAGCTGTGTTTTTTTTTTTCTGATTAATGTCATTGAGAATCCTTTCATAAAATTATTGACTACACTTCCCCCTCTGCCCACCACTGCAACTGCTTTTACTATGGAACAGCTTTTTCTCCTATCCATTGGATTTCATTGAAAGCCTTATCAAATAAAATAAAGTAAAATAATGCCTAAGAGTGAATCAATTTCTGTGTTCTTAATTTTATTTCACTGATTTACTTTGGAAGATATTACCACACTGTTCTGGTTACTGTTGCCTTCCATAATTCCTTAAGTAAGATGATGTAATTTCTTTGTGCTTGTTCTTTTAAAAAATAAAAATAATTGATTTCTCCACAGTTTTATATATTTTAGGATCTAGTTGTCAATTTCTATTAAAAGGTTTGTTATTGTCCAGTCACTGAGTCCTGTCCAACTCTTGGCAAACTCATGGACTGCAGCACACCAGGCTCATCTTCCTCCACTATATCCTGAAATTTACTCAGACTCACATCCATTGAGTCAGTGATGCTCTCTAACAATTTCATTTTCTTCTGCCCCCTTCTATTTTGCCTTCAATCTTTCCCAGAATCAGGGTATTTTCTAATGAATCAACTCTTTGCATGAGGCAGCCAAGGTATTGGAGCTTCAGCTTCAATCCTTTCAGTGAATATTCAGTGTTGATTTTCTTTAGAATTGATTGGTTTGGTCTCCTTGTTGAAGGGACTCTCAAGACTCTTCTATAGAACCACAGCTCAAAAACATGAATTCTTTGGTGCTCAGCCTTCTTTGGGCTTCCTTGGTGGCTCAGATGGTAAAGAATCCACCTGAAAGGCTGAAAACTTGGGCTCAATCCCTGCTTTGGGAAGATCCTCTGGAGGAGACCATGGGAACCCACTCCAGAATTCTTGCCTGGTGAATCCCCATGGGCAGAGGAAACTGACAGACTACAATTCATGGGATCACAATGAGTCAGACATGATTGAGTGACTAAGTACAACACAGCCTTGTTTCTGGTCCAGGTCTCAGATCTATATATGACTACTGGACCATCAGTTCAGTTCAGTTGCTGAGTCGTGTCTGACTCTTTGCGACCATATGAGCCACACCATGCCAGGCCTCCATGTCCATCAACAACTACTGGAGTTTACCCAAACTCATGTCCATCAAATCAGTGATTCCATCCAACCATCTCATCCTCTGTCGTCCCCTTATCATCCTGCCTCCAATTCTTCCCAGCATCAGAGTCTTTTACAATGAGTCAACTCTTTGGATGAGGTGGCCAGAGTATTGGAGTTCAGGCTTCAAAATCAGCCCTTCCAATGAACACCCAGGACTGATCTGATCTCCTTTAGGTTGGATCTCTTTGCAGTCCAAGGGACTATCACGAGTTTTCTCCAACACCACAGTTGAAAAGCATCAATTCTTCAGCACTCAGCTTTCTTCACAGTCCAACTATCACATCCATACAAGAAAACTGGAAAAATCATAGCCTTGATTAAAAGGACCTTTGTTGGCAAAACAAGGTCTCTGCTTTTGAATATGGTATCTAGGTTGGTCATATCTTTCCTTCCAAGGAGTAAGCATCTTTTAATTTCATGGCTGCAATCACCATCTGCAGTGATTTTGGAGCCCAGAAAAATAAAATCTGACACTGTTTCCACTGTTTCTCCATCTATTTCCCACGAAGTGATGGGACCAAATGCCATGATCTTAGTTTTCGGAATGTCGAGCTTTAAGCCAACTTTTTCACTCTCCTCTTTCACTCTAGAGGCTTTTTATTTCCTCTTCGCTTTTCAGCCACTTTACCATCTNTTGGAGCCCAGAAAAATAAAATCTGACACTGTTTCCACTGTTTCTCCATCTATTTCCCACGAAGTGATGGGACCAAATGCCATGATCTTAGTTTTCGGAATGTCGAGCTTTAAGCCAACTTTTTCACTCTCCTCTTTCACTCTAGAGGCTTTTTATTTCCTCTTCGCTTTTCAGCCACTTTACCATCTGGTGGCTCAGATGGTAAAGTGTCTGCCTACAAGGCAGAAGATCTGGGTTCGAACCTTAGGTCGGGAAGATCTCCTGGAGAAGGAAATGGCAACCCACTCTAGGACGCTTGCATGGAAAATTCTATGGACGGAGGAGCCTGGTAGGCTATAGTCCATGGGATTGCAAAGAGTCAGATACGAATGATCAACTTCAATGTCAATGTCACTTTCAGCCATAAAGGTGGTGTCATCTACATATTTGAGCTTATTGATATTTCTCCCTGAAATCTTCATTCCAGCTTGTGCTTCCTCCAGCCCAGCATTTCTCATGATGTACTCTGCATATAAGTTAAATNTTCCACCCAGCAACCCATATTTGGGTTTATTGTTATGTATTTGTGCTCTTTGTAACTTTGAATTATTATCTTATTTTTATATTATGTATACTATTTTTTTTTCCCCTAAGGAGAACTCCCCCAATTTACAAACTTTATGCCTCACAAAAACTGGGTCTGCCCTGGTTAACTTCATAGGATTCTTACTAAGATGAAGTGAAATAACCATGTAAAGTGCTGTATTGGTTCTTAATTGCTAAACACAACCCACCCTCCACATTTAGGGGCTTCACACAAGATTATTTCCTCACAGTTCTGTTGATCGGCACTTGGGTCTGAGCTCAGTTTGTGGTTCTTCTGCTGATCTCTCCTGGGCTCACTCTGACAGCACGGTGCACTGGCAGGGACCAGGTGCTCTAAGACAGCCTCATACGCATGTGTGGTGGTTGTCAGGCTGTTGGCTCCCCCAGTGGGTCAGCTCAGAGCTGATCACGTGGCACGGCTCTCCTAGGGGGAGCGACTGAAAGCTGCAAGGCTTACAGCTCCTGCAGTGCCACATGTGCTGCTTTCTATTTGTGAAAGCAAGCTGCAAGTTTAGCTCAGAGTTAAGAAGTGTGGAAATAGACTCCACTCTTGATAGAAGGAGTTGCAAAGAATTTGTGGCCATTTTTAATCTACCACANGAGGGGCTTTCGGTGCGAGCTTCCCTGCCCCGGACACGTGCCTTCCTTTCGATAAAATGAAAACTGAGCTCCATGGTGCACGATCCTCCGCTGAGATTCTCCTTTGAAAACTATTACCAGAGGGAACTCAGTAATAATGAATCAGTGGTAGTCAGAACACCCTGAGGCCTGTTGATTGCCCTTTAAAACAAGGGAGAGAAAAAAGAAAAATACACGCAGGGGAAAAAACCACGAGTTACCCATTCTTATTTCGCAGTTGGTGTTGAGGTTCACATCTTTTTCATTCCTGCAGAAATAGAGGGGAAACGTTCGTGTAATTCCTGTTTGTCATTTCATAATTAATAAAGCGGATAGTTACATTCTGCCCACTACCAGAATATGATGTGCCAAAGATACAAGTGGTGGAATATTTGATTTTGAGCTAATATGAATGTTCACAAGCCTATAGCTTTTTCACCAACCTTAGACTCAAAGGATGCTTTGATACCATGGTATTGCCTGCCATTGCCAGCGCTGCCAGACTTAGGTGGGGGGTATTATGCAATACAAATAAAACCTCCTCTTATTTAAAGCATTTTCATTTGCCATTTAAGACCTTATCAGAAGAATGATATTTGAAAGATTCCATTAAGGCAGCACTTTCTGAAAAGTGGGTGTCAGTCATAATCATTAAGTGACAGAACTAGTTAGAATGTAGCTCTTCTCATTTTTACTTAAGAGCTTTACCATCTTAGACTGTTGCTCTCCATGCAAGGAAGACAGCTAGAGAAAGTGTACTAACAGTAAGAAAATTGTAACAAGACTTTTTCTTGAGTTTTTGTATTTTGTTAGAGTGCCGGGTATATTGTGTGTGTGTTTTTATTAGTTAACTGGAAGGTGATATCACAATGATAAGAGAAGTGAAAACATTTTTGATCATATATTTTCAAAATCTTTGCCTATATATCAATATACCAGGCCTAGAAAATTGGATCTTGAAACTGAATTTTGTGTTATCACGTTTTTAGAATCCTGAAACTGATATATAGAACTTCCCAAAACCTAGAATGAATTACACTTTTGCCAAGATGGTATTGATTTTAGCTCAGGCTCAAATTGTCCTGACGGTTCCCTTTGCTCATGAACCATCTGTGTTTCCCAATTATCATTTTTCTTTCTATGCCACACTGTGAAAAAATTGAAGTGAGCTGCAGTGATTGATATATCACTCTGTATCTTGTCACACCAGTATGTTTCAGTTCAGTTCAGTTGCTCAGTCATGTTCGACTCTTTCGACCCTATAGACTGCAGCATGCCAGGCTTTCCTGTCCATCACCTGTCCATCCTGGAGCTTGCTCAAACTAATGTCCATCGAGTCGGTAGTACTATCCAACCATCTCATCCTCTGTCATCCCTTTCTCCTCCTGCCTTCAATCTTTCCCAGCATCAGGGTCTTTTCTAATGAGTTGGCTCTTCACATCAGGTGGCCAAAGTATTGGATCTTTAGCTTCAGCATCAGTCCTTCCAATGAATATTCAGGGTTGATTTCCTTTTGGATTGACTGGTTTGATCTCTTTGTAGTCCAGGAGACTCCCAAGAGACTTTTCCAACATCACAGTTTTTTAATTTTTAAAATTCATTTAACAGATATTAAGATTTGAAATATAGTAGTAAATTCCTAATGGAGCATACATTCTATAGGGAAAGGCAGATGATAAATAGTTAAGGATATGTGATTTAAAAAAAATACAGCAGTGAGCCACCTGAGCAGAAGGAGACCATTTAGTTGATAGTGTTACCAAACTTGGGTCCACTCACTGAATGTGCAGCAAAGCCAATCTACTGACACCAGGTTGTAGTGAAGAAATTACAGTTTATTGTAGGATTTAGCAAAGAAAACCGGCAGCTCATGCTCCAAAGACAAAAACTCCTCCATTGTCTTTCAGGGAAGAGTTTTTAAAGACAGTCTGAGGGAAAGGGTCATAGGGTATGTGATCCATGCTCAGTTCTCTGATTGCTTGATGGTGAGATAACAGGGTAATGTTTTTGGAACCTTGGTCATTAACCTTCTGGTTCCAACTGATCTGAGGTCTACCTGCTGCTGTCAGTAAACTTCTTCCGCTTGGTGGGGATGTTAGCATCTGCAAGACAACTAAAGTCCTTGACTTTGTTTTATGGCTAAACTATTATTATTTTGTCTTGCTTAACTGCTGGAGTGGATAGCTGTTCCCTTCTCCAGTGTATCTTCCCAACCAGGGCTCTAACCCAGGTCTCCCTCTTTGCCGGAGGATTCTTTACCATCTGAGCCACCAGAGAAGCCCAAGAATACTGGAGTGGGTATCCTATTCCTTCCCCAGGGGATTTTCCTGACCCAAGAATCGAGCTGGGGTCTCCTGCATTGCAGGTAGATTCTTTATCAGCTGAGCTACCAGGGAAGCCCTAGATATCATCATTATATGTTAAATTCTGGGTATGTATATTATAGAAGGTTTATGGGCCACTCAGTATTGCTAAAACAGAAATCCATCAGAATATGTATTATAGCAATGATATTTATAGCAATTACAGCAATGATAAAGTAACACCTGAGAATAACCATGGGCTCTAATTTACACATAGAGCAAGCAGTGAGTGAATTTAATTTTGACTTATTTTTAAAATCTAAGTAAAGTGGTAATAAAACATAGGTCTGGTTTGTAAAACCTGTTTCAGTACCTGGTGAATCTGATTTCATGTATAGTTGAATTTTAGATTACAAAATATAAATATTAAATAGCTATACTTGCCCTTATGTTTTCTTCTTTTCAGTGCAAATACAAATTTTTCCAGTATGCCAACAGAATCTGTGGAGATTGATGATGCATTATACAGGTAAGAACCTTATGGAAGCAAATGTTTTTCCCATTCGCTGTTCTCCTGTAATGGAGTATAGATAGTCTATTCGAAGACACCATTACTCCTTTGCAGAATTTTGTAAAATGTATTTTAAGAGTTCTGCTCAAGTGAAAATTAGGGTTTCGTTCTTTCTTTTACTGTAGTCTGAAAGCTTGAATAATATTTAAATCTTGGTTGCTTTAGGTTTAGTTGATGTGACTAAGAATGATTTTGTTATCCACTACCAAATATACCTCTTTATTTCTGGACAGGAGTACATATTTAATTTCCTGTATTGCAGGAGTGAGTCTCAAGAAAGACAATTCATTTCACTTTAGTTAGTGATACCGTGGCATCTAGAGAATATGTTTACTTCAGTGTAAGCTCATTAACAACAATCCAAGTTTGCACTGCATAGACAGTGGAGAAGTGATTGAAGAGCTGTGGTTTGAATGGAATTTAGTGGGACTTTTTTTTTAACCATATTTTTTTCATGAAATCAGGATATGTTTTTCAAAATTAAAGAGAATGTAAAAAGACATAAGGCTTCCTTGGTGGCTCAGATGGTAAAGCGTCTGCCTGTAATGTGGAAGACCTGGGTTCAATCCCTGAGTCAGGAAAATCCCCTGGAGAAGGAAATGGCAACCCACTCCAGTAATATTGCCTGGAAAATTCCATGGATGGTGGAGCCTGGTAGGCTACAGTCCGTGGGGTCACAAAGAGTTGTAAACGATGACTGAGCAACTTCACTTCACTTAAAAACATATAAATTGCTATCATTTCTATTAAATTTCTTAAATACTTTGAGATGTTTGCATGGAAGATAGTATAATCTCCATTTAAAAGTTTTTAGATTTTGCTCTATATGTAATCATGAAAAAATAGATTTTATGTAGGTAGNTTTTTTTGTGTATTCTTGCCACCTCTTCTTAATATCTTCTGTCTCTGTTAGGTCCATACCATTTCTGTCCTTTATCGAGCCCATCTTTGCATGAAATGTTCCCTTGGTATCTCTAATTTTCTTGAAGAGATCTCTAGTCTTTCCCAATCTGTTGCTTACCTCTATTTCCTTGCATTTATCACTGAGGAAGACTTTATCTCTCCTTGCTTTTCTTTGGAACTCTGCATTCAAATGCTTATATCTTTCCTTATCTCCTTTAATTTTTCTCCTCTTCTTTTCACAGCTTCTTGTAAGGCCTCCTCTGTCATTTTGCTTTTTTGCATTTCTTTTCCATGGAGATGATCTTGATCTCTGTCTCCTGTACAATGTCATGAACCTATGCCCATAGTTCATCAGGTGCTCTATCTATCATATCTAGACCCTTAAATCTATTTCTCACTTCCATTGTATAATCATAAGGGATTTGATTAAGGTCATACCTGAATGGTCCAGTGGTTTTCCCTACTTTCTTCAATTAAAGTCTGAATTTGGCAATAAAGTGTTCATGATCTGAGCCACAGTCAGCTCCAAGTCTTGGTTTTGCTGACTGTATAGGGCTTCTCTATGTTTGGCTGCAAAGAATACAATCAATCTGATTTCAGTGTTGACCATCTGGTGATGTCCATGTGTAGAGTCTTCTCTTGTGTTGTTGGAAGAGTTTGTTTGCTATGATCAGTGCGTTCTCTTGGCAAAACTCTATTAGGCTTTTCCCTGCTTCATTTCATACTCCAAGACCAAATTTGCCTATTACTCCAGGTGTTTCTTGTCTTCCTACTTTTACATTCCAGTCCCCTACAGTGATGGAGAAGGAAATGGCAACCCATTCCAGTACCCTTGCCTAGAAAATCCCACGGACAGAGGAACCCGGTGCAGGCTACTGTCCATGGGGTTGCAAAGAGTCAGACAGGACTGAGTGACTTCACTCACTTACTCCCCTCTAATGAAAAGGACATCTTTTTTAGGTGTTAGTTCTAAAAGATCTTGTACGTCTTCATAGAACTGTTCAACTTCAGCTTCTTCAGCATTACAGGTTGGGGCATAGGCTTGGATTACTACAATATTGAATGGTTTGCCTTGGAAACAAACAGAGATCATTCTGTCATTTTTGAGATTGCATTGACTCTTGTTGATCATGATGGCTACTCCCTTTCTTCTAAGGGATTTCTGCCCACTGTAGTAGATATAATGATCATCAGAGTTAAATTTACCCATTCCAGTCCATTTTAGTTTGCTGATTCCTAGAATGTTAATGTTCACTCTTACCATCTCCTGTTTGATCACTTCCAATTTGCCTTGATTCATTGACCTAACATTCCAGGTTCCTATGCAACATTGCTTTTTCCAGCATCGGACCTAGCTTTTGTCTCCAGTCACATCCACAACTGGGTATTGTTTTTGATTTGGCTCCATCTGTTCATTCTTTCTGGAGTTATGTCTCCACTGATCTCCATTAGCATATTGGGCACTTACAGACCTAGGGAGTTCCTCTTTCATTATCCTATATTTTGCCTTTTCATACTTTTCATGGTGTTCTCAAGGCAAAAATACTGAAGTAGTTTGCTATTCCCTTCTCCAGTGGACCACATTCTGTCAGACCTCTCGACCATGACCCGTCTGTCTTGGGTGGCTGCACATGGCATGGCTTGGTTTCATAGCTTTGCCTATATAGATCTTTGTAAAATAAGTGATATCTCTGCCTTTAACTACACTGTCTAGATTTGTCATAGTTTTCCTTCCAAGGAGCAAGTGAAATCTGTCAGTGTTTCCATTATTTCCCCTTCTTTTGGTGTAAAGTGATGGAATTGGATTCCATGATCTTAGTTTTGTGAATGTTGAGTTTTAAGCCCATTTTTTCTCTCTCCTCTTTCAATTTCATCAAGAGACTTTTTAGTTCCTCTTCACTTTCTGCAATTAAAGTGGGAACTTGCATATATGAGGTTGTTGATATTTCTCCTGGCAATCTTGATTCCAGCCTGTGATTCATCCAGCCTTGTGTTTCCCATGATATAATCTGTATATATATTAAATAAACAGAGTGACAGTAGATAGCCTTGAGATATTCCTTTCCCAATTTAGAATTATTACATTGTTCTGTGTCTGGTTTTCACTGTTGCTTCTTGTCCTACATACAGGTTTTTCAGGAAGTAGGTAAGGTGGTCTAGTATTCCCACCACTTTAAGAATTTTCCATAGTTTGTTGTGACCACATAGCAAAGGCTTTAGTATAGTTGGTGAAGCATAATTAGGTGTTTTTCTGAAACTTTCTTTTAAAAAGTGTGCCTGGATTCTAATTAGAAGTTGATTAAAGTTGTTAATAAATTTGGATATAATCATTGTTATAAAAATATTGAGTTTCTTAAACAATGATAACGTATATCTCTCCTTTTGTTTAGGCATTGTGTTATAATCATGGATTTATAGTTTTATTATATATGTTGTATGAATCCATCATAATAGCATAAATTTATACATACATACATATATATATATAACTAAATATACAGAGACAAGGAGAGATATAGAGAGATATAGATTTGTAATATTATTATATAGGTTGTAGGACTTATAAGTATGTACGGCTTCCCTGGTGATTCACCTGGTAAAGGATCTGCCTGAAATCAATGCAGGAGACCAGAATTTGATCCGGGTCAGGAGATCCCCTGGAGAAGGAAATGCAACCACTGCAACAATCTTGCTGGTAAATTCCATGGACAGTGGAACCTAACAGGTTATAGTCCATGTGGCTGGAAACAGTAGAACATGATGGAGTGTACTTACAGATTTAAAAAATTTTATTTATTTATTTTGGTTTTTAATTTTTGCTAACACATATAGTCAACAAAAGAGTCCAAAATGCAGTACTTGGATGTAATTTCAAAAACAACAGAATGATCTCTGTTCATCTCCAAGGCAAACCATTCAATACAACAGTTATCCAAGTCTATACCCAAACCAGCAATGCTGAAGAAGCTGAAGTTGAACAGTTTTATGAAGACCTACAAGACCTTTTAGAATTACCACCCAAAAAAGAGCTAAAACCTTTTCATTAGAGGGGACTGGAATGCAAAAGTAGGAAGTCAAGAAATACCTGGAGTAACAGGCAAATTTGGCTTTGGAATGNTGGATGGCATCACTGATTCGATGGACATGAGTTTGAGCAAGCTCTGGGAGTTGGTGATGGACAGGGAAGTCTGGGGTGCTGCAGTCCATGGAGTTGTAAAGTGTCCAACACAATTGGGCAACTGAACTGACTGACCAAAAAATACTGTAGATCTTTTAAAAATATACATTAAAAGAAGAATATGTATTATTCCACTCAACTTCCATAAAGATGTTTTATATCTCAGTTCTAAGATGATCATAATCATCTACATAATGATAGTTTTAGTAGCAAAAGCTTGATTTTTTTAAGTATAGTGATAAATGCCTAAGAATAGCCATTTATAGAGATAATACAATTTTAGGAAATGTGATAGCAATTACTTTAATATGTGACAATTCTTAAAGTTCACTGTATAAAGAGTCAGCATTAATCTATAATTAAAATGTTAAGATAGTGTTCGAGGGTTCTACTAATGAAAGTTTTACGAAGGAAAACACAGCTGTGTGACTATTCCCCAAACAATCCTTAAGAATGTCAAAGTAAGTAATCAAGAATTCAAAATATTAACCTATTAACTGACACGTGCACAATGAGAATCTCTTATGAGTTCAGTATTATGTCAAAGTCATAGCTATAAAAACCATGTAACCACGTGTGAGACACACAAACACACACACACCTATATCACATAATAGAAAAAAAGAAGAAAGAAAGTCACACAACTGTATCCAGCTCTTTGTGATCCCATGACTGTAGCCCAGTAGGCTCCTCTGTCCATGGAATTCTCCAGGCAAGAGTACCAGGGTGGGCTGCCATTTCCTTCTCCAGGGTACTTTCCGACCCAGGGATCGAACCCAGGTCTCCTGTATTGCAGGCAGATTCTTTTATCAACTGAGCTACTAGGGAAGTACATATATAATATGAGAGACTTTATGAGTAGGGATTGAATGGGGTATGCTATAGATTCAAAACAAGAGTCCTGCAAAGAGGGAGCACATATAACCTGCAAAGGCCTCTAGGATTCATCAACATGTTATAAATAGGGAGGATTCTTTTTTTAATTAAAAAGTTTAACCTAGATAAAAGACATAATGAATGAAGTTTATGGGCCAAGGCAGAAATCAATGTGTATGTTGGAAAATAAGAAGCACAGCAAGATAAGCAGAGGGCAGGCTACAGGGATTTCCAAAGCTCAACAAATCAAGGAATCTTCCCAAGATCACAGAGCCAGTGAGGGCCTAAGCCAGGACACAGCCCACCACAACTGCTGCTTTACTTGTTCTTACCCCCTCTAGCCTCGGATATATTTTACAAAATTTGCAGTTAGGAAAAAATTGTTGCCAACACAAACAACTATTTTGGTGAGTTAATGGTTCCATCACCATGAAAGCCTTTTCTTCAACTCTCTGCCCATATTATGGATCTTCTCTATCACACTTCCACCCAGCCAATTCCTGTTGCTGCTGCTGCTGCTAAGTCGCTTCAGTCATGTCCGACTCTGTGCGACCCCATAGACAGCAGCCCACTAAGCTCCCCCGTCCCTGGGATTCTCCAGGCAAGAATACTGCAGTGGGTTACCATTTCCTTCTCCAGTGCATGAAAGTGAAGAGTGAAAGTGAAGTCGCTCAGTCGTCTCCGACTCTTAGCGACCCCATGGACTGCAGCCCACCAGGCTCCTGCGTCCATGGGATTTTTCCAGGCAAGAGTACTGGAGTTGGGTGCCATTGTCTTCTCCTGGGCAAGAAATCCTTTGTCACCTCCTCATCTTTGCTGGGTGCTGCTCCATCTAGACAGCATGCCCTCCCTCTTCTTGGTTTCTGAACGGATTCTAACTTCCCTTCTTCAATCATAAACTCTCAGAACGTTCTGTTGCCTATCTCACTTCCTCTAAATCTCCCTTCCTCTAAACCCACCCCAATGTCGGCTTTCTCTGAATCTTTCTAGTGTTTACAACTTACACCTCATGACTGAGCTCTTAATTATATATTATTTTGTATTGTTCTCTAATGTTTATATCTCTCTGACTTATAGTATCTTATTAAAAACATATATATAGGAATCACATTATATTTTTTTCCTGTGTTTGCCATAACTCTAGATAGGTATTATTTACCTTTATTACTCTTTCCCCTTTCCTTCAGTACTATTTTACTTGAATAGTGGTTCCACAGGTCAGATATACTGATGGCTAACAGGGGCAGTGGCTTCCAGATCCTCTCCTGGGAGAACTGAATAGGACATGAAACTAAGAACATCTTGTAAATTTCCAAGTCAGTTAACCTTTTCAAAATGATCTCACTGGACATGTTAGATAATACAGAGAGCTAAAATAACAAAGACTTTTTTCCCCCTGCTCATATTTCTGTTTGGGAAACACAGAGAAATGAATTATGGGCTCTAAAATCTGAAAAATTTGATTCAGTCACTTCAGAAAAATAAGCAAATTAAAATGCAATGTTTATCTTAAAATTTGCTCCTAGTAGCATCCAAAATTTAAAATCAAGATGAGTCACAAGTTTTATCTTGATGTTTAATTCAAAGACTGGAAAGAGTCAAAGGTCAGTAAGAGTTGAGCTGCTACAAACTGATATGCAAAACTGCATCTCCCTGGCAGTTCATAACACTCCTTCAGGCAAAAGAGTCTCAGGGTTACTTAATTAGCAATGGCTTAATCCGCTGAAGAAGGGATGGGCTACCCACTCTAGTATTTTGGGGCTTCCCTTGTGGCTCAACTGGTAAAAAAATCCGCCTGAAATGCAGGAGACCTGGGTTTGATCCCTGGTTGGGAATAATCTCTGAAGGGAGAGGCTACCCACGCCAGTATTCTGGCCTACAGAACTCCATGGACAATCCATGGGGTCGCAAAGAGTCAGACACCACTGAGCAACTTTCACTTTCACTTCAATCTGATAGTTGAAGTGTTAGAATATAAGNGGCTCAACTGGTAAAAAAAATCTGCCTGAAATGCAGGAGACCTGGGTTTGATCCCTGGTTGGGAATAATCCCTGGAGAAGGGAGAGGCTACCCACGCCAGTATTCTGGCCTACAGAACTCCATGGACAATCCATGGGGTCCCAAAGAGTCAGACACCACTGAGCAACTTTCACTTTCACTTCAATCTGATAGTTGAAGTGTTAGAATATAAGAGATTTCATTAGGAAAAGCATTGGCTAAAGTGATAAGATCAAATTGCCAACATCCACTGGATCATGGAAAAAGCAAGAGAGTTCCAGAAAAACATCTATTTCTGCTTTATTGACTATGCCAAAGCCTGTGACTGTGTGGATCACAATAAACTGTGGAAAATTCTGAAAGAGATGGGAATCCCAGACCACCTGACCTGCCTCTTGAGAAACCTATATGCAGGTCAGGAAGCAACAGTTAGAACTAGACATGTAACAACAGATTGGTTCCAAATAGGAAAAGGAGTACGTCAAGGCTGCATATTGTCACCCTGCTTATTTAACTTCTATGCAGAGTACATCATGAGAAACGCTGGGCTAGAAGAAGCACAAGCTGGAATCAAGATTGCTGGAAGGAATATCAATAACTTCAGATATGCAGATGACACTATCCTTATGGCAGAAAGTGAAGAGGAACTGAAAAGCCTCTTGATGAAAGTGAAAGAGGAGAGTGAAAAAGTTGGCTTAAAGCTCAACATTCAGAAAACGAAGATCATGGCATCTGGTCCCATCACTTCATTGGAAATAGATGGGGAAACAGTGGAAACAGTGTCAGACTTTATTTTTGGGGGCTCCAAAATCATTGCTGATGGTGACTGCAGNGATGGACATGAGTTTGAGTGAACTCCGGGAGTTGGTGATGGACAGGGAGGTCTGGCATGCTGCAATTCACGGGGTCGCAAAGAGTCAGACACGACTGAGCAACAGAACTGAACTGAACTGAACTGAAAGTGATAACTATTGCCATTCTTGCAAAATGATTGGTGAAGTATCTTTCTATTTTACCTTGTAAAAATTCTTGGACATACACAAGAATGGGGTAAGACAATTTAAAAGAAGGTTTTATAATGCTAACAGGTGCTTCCTTAACTCCTCCACTTAAGATTGACAGTTAATATACTCCTAAGAGGACATATCAGTGGCTTCCCTGATAGCTCAGTTGGTAAAGAATTAGCCTGCAATGAGGGAGACCTGGGTTTGATCCCTGGGTTGAGAAGATCCCCTGGAGAAGGGAAAGGCTACCCACTCCAGTATTCTGGCATGGAGAATTCCATGGATTGTGTAGCCCATGGGGTCTCAAAGAGTCAGACACAACTGAGCCACTTTCACAAGAGGACATAAATTCTACATTTTATTCTCAGATGATAATTTGACATGTCAGGAGATACAGGAAGGTTCTGCTATATAAGAGCATTTACCTCACCACCTCCCATGGTACCTATGAGCCATACAGATGGACCAGACTCGGGTACTTTTCAGGCTGGAAGGAAGGGGAGGTATGCTAAACAGAGCCCAAAGTTGAGGAGAAGAGACCAAGTTGGGGGAGGCCTAGATGGTTAGAATGTGCAGGGTCAAGACCAGTAGAGGAGGCACTATGTGCAGAGAGGCCACCTGAACCCTGGAGACCCTGCAGGCTGAGCACTGGCTGGCACACGTGTGTAAGGCCAAGGAAAGAACTAGTGGAAAGAAGCAGAACAATTTCCAAAGATCACACAAAGCTATGAGTAGTTCCTGTTCCCGCCAACTTTTAGGGAGCAAAGAAACTCAGCACCAAAGTGGTGGGAGGACTGTTCAGGTAACTGCTACTTTTCATAAGAGGCCTCGTGCCACTATCTGACTTTCAAACTATGTGCTTATAGAGGTTTGATTTTTTTAAAAAAATGTTTAAAAACACTTTATTAGAGCTTCACTATTCACAATAGCCAAAAGGTGGAATCAGCCCGAATGTTCACCAACAAATGAGTAAATAAACAAACCTTGGTAGAAGCACACAATGAAATATTATTAAGCCATAAAAAGGAATGAAGGGATAATTGTGGTGTCACTTCACCAAGGTGGAGACATAGCCTGATCCTGAATCTCCCTCCTTCCACAGACAAATTTATAGCTATGCACAGAGCAGTTCTCTCTGAGAGAAATCCAGAAACTAGTTAAGTGACCCTTCCATTTCAGATGACAAAAAAATTATCCACACTGAAGCAGGTGAAAAAGGCTAAAAACAACCTCACCATAAACCCCACCTCCAGCCCCACCTCTGCAATCAGGAGTGACACTCTAAAGTCCAGCTTCTCCCTAAGGAGTGAAGGGCTTGGACTACAAATATAGCACTTCAGTTTTTAAGGTTGCCACCCAAAGGGTCCCAAATCATCTTCCTCTGAGAGCCAATGGAGCTTGCATCAGTCCTACAGGACTATAGCAAACAGAGCAGTTTTTAAATGGCTCAGCCCAGGGGAAGCAGACAAAAACCCCCATCTCCCAGATTTTTTCTAGAAGGAATTTGAGTGCATATGTTACTAGCAGACATGGAAAAATGTAGTCTCTATTCCCCCTCAAAAAAAAATCTGTTTGAAACTAATAAATTCGTGAAGTTGTAGGATAGAAAGTCAGTATATAAAAATCAGTCACATTTTTTAAACATTAACAACAAACTATGGAAAAGAAATTCAGGAAACAATCTCATTTACAAACAGCATCTAAAATAAAATACTCGGGAATAAATTCAACTAAGGAAGTGAAAGATCTATACACTGACAACTATAAAGCACTGACAAAAGAAATTGAAAAGGACACAAATAAAAGAAAAGATACTTAGTGCTCATGGATGGGGAAAGTTAATGCTGCTAAAATTCTTACTACTGAAAGTGATCTACAGATTCAGCTCAATCCTTAGCAAAATTCCAGTAGAATTTTTCGCAGAAACAGAGCAAACAATCCTCTACTAGCATGGAACCACAAATTACCCCAAATGGATAAAACGACCTTGAAAAAGAAGAACAAAGCTAGAGGCCTCACAGTGCCTGATTTCAAAAGACGCTACAAAGTTCCGGTAACCCAAATAGTACTATTAGCATAGATTAGTGAAACATAATAGAGAGCCCAGAAATAAACCCACAGGTACATGGGCAATTAATTTTTGACAAGGCATGATATTACTTATATGTGGATCTTAAAAAAAAAAACGAACAAACTCAAACTCACAAGGGCACTGGACGATGCCCGGGAGCACTGACCCGGTTGCTTCCCTGGCTTGGCTGCGTTTTTTGGCTACACGGGTTCTGAAGGGGCTGGGGCCTCTTTAAGCCGCGGGTCCGGAAGCACGCGGTGCCTGATGGGAGCAGAGACAGCTCTGCACCACCCCCTGACGTGTCGAGGGGCGGTGCCAGTCGCAGCCACGCCCCCAGGCCCNTACACGGGTTCTGAAGGGGCTGGGGCCTCTTTAAGCCGCGGGTCTGGAAGCACGCGGTGCCTGATGGGAGCAGAGACAGCTCTGCACCACCCCCTGACGTGTCGAGGGGCGGTGCCAGTCGCAGCCACGCCCCCAGGCCCGACTTGGCCTGGCTCTCTCGGATATCCCGGAAGTTGAAATCCAGAGACGTCTGTGTGGGTTCTGAGGTGCGGCTCTGTCCTGGAGTCTTCGCCCCGTGACGTGGTGGTGAGTGTGGTGGTGGCAGTCTTGGCAGCTCAGACCCAGAAACCACCTTCCTCTTTCGTCACCCTCCCCTGGGGCTGTGGCGCCTTCCTGCGTCCCCTGCCTGCCAGCCTTGCAGTGGGGTGACCCGAGCACAGGCTGTTGGTGCTCCTTGTCGTGGTCTTAGGTTCCCAGAAGAGCCGTAGCATCTTATCTGGCCGTAAGTGGGGAATGAAGAGATGGCAGTGACTTTTGCCTGTCGCGAAGGCCTCAAGCCTTAGGCTGAATAGCAGCACCCGCGCTGGGCCGTCTCGTGCCGACCCACCTCTTTGGCACCTGTTCACGAGCTGCCGTCAACGCGGTTTCAGTGGAGTGGCCTTTGGTGGTAGAGGACCTCCCCGTGATTTGGAGTCTCAGCTCCTACCTCTCTGTTTCTTTGGTGCTGGGCCTGCTGGTGGTGACCCTGTGGAGGCAGCTGGCAGGGCACAGGCCTGAGCGGGACCCATTCTGTGTCTCCTGCTGCTGTTGTGGTGACTATCGGCTGTATCCAGGGGCCCAGGGCCTGGGCTGCAGGTGGGAGCCCCCGGAGTAAAGGTGGAGGCCTACCTCTGCGGGAGCCATCCAGCCAAGCAGCAGGCATCTCTCCCAGCCCAGACCCTGTGGACCTTCAGTTCAGTTCAGTCTCTCTGTCGTGTCCAACTCTTTGCAACCACATGGAGTGCAGCATGCCAGGCCTTGCTATCCATCACCAACTCCCAGAGCTTGCTCAAACTCATGTCCATGGAATCAGTGGTGCCATCCAACCATCTCATCCTCTGTCATCCCCTTCTCCCAGTATCAGGGTCTTCAGCTGCTCTCTACCCGTCCTACCCTCCTCCTGGCCGCCACCAACGCTTTGATCAAGGATGTGTTGCTGTTGTGCAGAGCTAGTTCTGCTTGCTCTGTGGGTGCCTGGTCTAGGACTTGGTACTGCTCCTCGGTGCCAACAACTCCCTCGCCTGCTTCCTGACCACCAGTATTCTAGTCAGGTCTCTGTATACTCGACATGCTCTTTGGGGCCTACCTAATGGCACTGGCAATCCTGAGCCCCTGCGTGTCCCCTGGTAGGCACCTCTTCCAGGCTGGCCCTTGTGTGGTGGTGTGGATTCTGTGTCTGGGCATGTTCCATGCGAGGGTAGCTGGCCAGCTCCCGGCTGCACTGGGAGGTTAGGAGGGGTGGGGTGAGCAGGGAGCATTTTTATTACAAAGAAAAAAATCAGACTCACAGAAACAGAATAGAATGGTGGATGCCAGGAATTTTCATTATTTCAACGAAAAGAGATTGGTGAAGAGTACAAACTTTGTTATAAAGTAAGTTCTGTGGGTCTAACATATAACATGGTGATTATAGTTGATTAGACTGTACTGTGTATTTTAAATTTGCTAAGATAATAGATCTTAAGTGTTCTCACATGCACACAGACAAAAAATAAATATATAACGTGATGAGAGTGATGGATATATTACCTTGATTGTGGGAATCCTTTTATGATGTATATAGATATGAAATCATCATGCTGTACCCTTTAAATATATTTCAGTTTTGTCAATTATACCTCAGTAAAGCTGAGAACTAAGATCATGGCACCTGGTGCCATCACTTCATGGCAAATAGATGGGGAAACAGTGGAAACAGTGTCAGACTTTATCTTTTTGGGCTCCAAAATCACTGCAGATGGTAATTGTAGTCATGAAATTAAAAGATGCTTACTCCTTGGAAGTAAAGTTATGACCAACCTAGATAGCATATTCAGAAGCAGAGACATTACTTTGCCAACAAAGGTCCATCTAGTCAAGGTTATGGTTTTTCCAGTAGTCATGTATGGATGTGAGAGTTGGACTGTGAAGAATTGATGCTTTTGAACTGTGGTGTTGAAAAAGACTCTTGAGAGTCCCTTGGACTGCAAGGAGATCCAACCAGTCCATTCTAAAGAAGATCAGTCCTGGGTGTTCATTGGAAGGACTGATGCTGAAGCTGAAACTCCAGTACTTTGGCCACCTNAAGACTCTTGAGAGTCCCTTGGACTGCAAGGAGATCCAACCAGTCCATTCTAAAGAAGATCAGTCCTGGGTGTTCATTGGAAGGACTGATGCTGAAGCTGAAACTCCAGTACTTTGGCCACCTCATGAGAAGAATTGACTCATTGGAAAAGACCCTGATGCTGGGAGGGATTGGGGGCAGGAGGAGAAGGGGATGACTGAGGATGAGATGGCTGTATGGCATCACTGACTCGATGGACATGAGTTTGAGTAAGCTCCGGGAGTTGGTGATGGACAGGGAGGCCTGACGTGCTGCGATTCACGGGGTCGCAAAGAGTCGGACACAACTGAGCAACTGAACTGAACTGAACTGAAAGCTGAGAAAGAAAAGGAATGAAATATTGATACATGCTGCAAAGTGGATGAACCTCAAAGTCATTATACTGAGTGAAAGAAACCAGACACAAAGGATTACATATTGTTAAATCCAGAGATCAAACACAGAATGGTGGTTGACAGGGGCTTGGAAGGGGAAGGAATTGGGAGGAACTGCTTAATGGCTAGGGATTTTACTTTGGAGTGATGGAAATGTTTTGAAACTAGACAGAGGTGGTGGTTTTACAACATTGTTATTGTGCTAAATGCCACTGAATTGTTCACTCCAAAATGGTTCTTTTTATGTTATGTGTTTTCATGTTCATAAATTATTTTTAAAAGCACTTATTAGACAAAAGCAATAGATGCTATGTGTAATCAAGCTTTAGATGTGAATTGCCACTCAGTTGAGCTCTAATTAAGCTTCGTAATAACCAACACAATTTATTTTCTCCATAAATCTTGATGGGAGGACTTTCAAAAGAGTAAATCCACAGTGAGTGCCAGTCATCATTGCCAGAATATTAACACAAGAAAAGTTGCTAATTTGTTTGCAATTTAATGAAGAAACAAACATTGACAAGAGAGTGGGGAGGATTTGTTGACTTTGAATCTCTGCCACATTTGTACAGGAAAGCCTTGAAGCACCTTTATCTTTTAACAAAATGTAAATTTGCTTTTTGATTCAACACTGTTACCCTAACAAATGAGAAATTTCTCCTACTTTAAATTCAGCTGAAGATGAGAATTGTATCTTAGTGTATAATGAATGAGAGCTATTTAGAAACATAAATGTAAACGTTCTGTGGCTTATGCTCAGTCCTTTGTTTTCAACAACTTATGCATTTGGCTTCTCTAGCTTGTATTTGTATTCTGATTGTGAAGATTATTTCTGAATCTTTATTTCACATATTACCATGTCATTTAACATTTGAAAAGCTGGACAATATGATTGTGACTCAGCTGGTAAAGAATCCACCTGCAATGCAATGCAGGAGACTGGGTTTGATCCCTGGGCTGGGAAGATCCCCTGGAAGAGGGAAAGGCTACCCACTCCAGTATTCTGGGCTGGAGAATTTCATGGATTGTATAGTCCATTGGATCGCAAAACATAGGACACGACTGAGTGACTTTCACTTATGATTCCTTTGGGTTTGGTTTTCTTCTGTTTGAATGCAAATCAAAATGACATGGAAACATTACAAGCATTTCTGCAATCTGCACTTTCCTTTATTTTTAACAAGATAAATCAAACATTAATTTCTTCCTTTGGATTACAATAAGGAGGCAACATGATGTGGAGTTTGGGAGTCAAGAGGACTTGTATTTGAACCTTGGTCCTGCCCCTTAAAAACTTACATTGCAGTGCACATAATAGATAGCTATAATTATTACCATTACCCAAAAAAAGCAGAAGTTTTAAGGAGAAAAGAAAGGAAATATTTGAGAATGGGAGAAGAAAGAAAAAAATTAGAAAAATGAAAGGGAAAGTGAGGAAAGAATAAATTAGAATTTCAAGAGAAGCTAATTGGTAATTTATGCAAGAATCCTGAATCTTTGCCTTGGTTATTCCTCTGATTTTACTGTTTGTTCTTCCTTTTCTTTGCTTTCCTCTCTGGGGATGTTACATAAAATATCTCATCATTTTCCATCTCCTCTTGGGTAATATTTTATGAATACACAGAATTCTTTAGTGGGATAAAGGAGCAACAAGCCAGTGAGGAAAATATAACTAGATCATAACATAATGGGAATGTAGTTGTTCAAGCCCAAAGACTTGACTTTACAACTTTTTTTCTGACTGTTAAAGTCACTATTAATACATGACCCCACAGAAAGTTTAAAAACACAGGAAAGTACTAGGAAAAAGTTAAAATCACAGTAAGTATGCCCACTCTGATATAACACGGGTACTTTTTTTTTCCAGTCTTTTTTTCCCCTAATCTTTGGTCTCAGTCTGTAATGCAATACTGTCTTCTGATGTTTTAGTTTGCACTATGTCACGAGCATTTTCCATGTCATTTTTTCCAAAAATGCCATTTTTATTATGTAGATGTATCTTAGTTCCATTTAACATTAATAAAACGTTAATATCACCTTCTACCCCAACTCATACCCCCACCCCAAATGCGTCCCCTCAGAATCTTGACAAAGCTGTAAAAGAAAGGTAATATGGGCTTTAAGAGTTGGGTATTGTTATATGTGTCTTAATTTTACAAGTAAAGACTAACAGTACATCTGAAAAATCTAAAAAGTTGGAAAAGATTGAGAAATAATATAGCCTTCTTCCCGACTATTCTTTCACTCTTCTTAGTTTATTACACCTGTCATTTCAACATCAACTTCCACTGAAGCATAAGAAAAACTCTTCCCCTCAAGTTATTTTCTGACTTAAATTTGTTCCTTGCTTTAGCAAAGGCAAGGCCATGTCCTCCAGAAGAGAAAGATCATTTTGGCCACAGACATGCTCAGGCCTTGACTTTTCCTTAGTCAGGGAGGCAATTTGCTGATGAAATTAACTAAGTCATGTCTCAGCTGACTGCAAGTTAATGGTTTTCCCTCAGATTTGGTCCAACTTAGCCCAGACCTGACATAAAAATTAAAATGAAAACAAATTCAGATGCTATCTTGAGCTTTTGGGGTTTTGTTTATTTCAGAAAAGAAACTGTGGAATGCACATCTTCTTAATTCTCTGGAGACAGGAAATGGGAGGAGGCATCTTAAATATTTCAACTCCCTTAACTATTTTAATCTCATAAATACTATGCGCTAAATATTTATTGACAAATGAGTGAATAAATGAATAAATTTTAGCCTTAAATAATGTAGAGTTTGGAAACCAGGGAATAGAAGTCGGTTCTTGTGAACCCCAGTGACAGGAGTGTTAAGTTGAGATAATCATGAATGTCCATGCATGTTGTAAACAGAAGAGTAAATGGAGAGCCATAGATCTCAGACTACATTTTTTTAGCCATGCCAACTTGGGCAAATGACTCAAATTCAATAAACCTGGTTTCTTACCAGTAAAACTGGGATAATATGAATTTAGGAAACTGCAAGTTTTAAATGTGGTAATATGTGTAATACACATTGCAGATTAAATACTCTTTTCCTCAGGAATTAAAATTGTTTAAATTTGTCAAGAACTTTTAGGTGTAGATTAAGTTGTAATATGTTTCAGGAACTCTTGATGCTACAGTTTAAAAAGTAGCATCAAGTAGCATTCTTGTTTGTCTTTAATTTTTTCCCTTTTCCCCCTTTGTTGGTTTCTTAAAAACAGAACAACTTTCACTATTAGTGACATAGATATAAAGAAGAATAATAATTGGGAGACTACTAGTATTTAACATCAAGGACATTTGGCAGGTGTTGATAAAATTTTGTGTTCAAACATTAATAGTTTTCATAATTAAGGAGTCAACTTCAGAGTTATACTTCCTTAATGAAATGATTACCACCAAATAATTTCAGAAACATTTTATTAATAAAAGTATAATGAACAAAAACCAATTGTAATGCTGAAATTGATAAGGTGATATGTTTATTCAAAATAATTTTGCTTCCATTTACACCCTTACAAAGTGAATTTTTGTATTTTTCAAAATAAAGTGGAAATAAGTACCTAGACACGCCCTCCCCAAGGACCTCACCCATCTTGAAGGCATGTAAACTCCTGCAGGAAATCATCTAGTATATAGTAAGAAACTATCCCCCAAAGTCTTGCAACAGTTAATTCATGTACTGTACAAAGAATAGTCTTTGTGATAGTTTTTTTTTTTTCCAGATAGTTGCCATTATTTTTTCCTCCTGATACCATTCCCCCATCATACAGTGGAATTGATTTTTTTATGTCATTACCCCGTGGAAAAGTGGAATGTTCCCTTCCTTCCCTTGAAACTGGGCTGAGTTGAGAGACTGGATTGACCAACAGAACACAGAGGAATGAAGCTCTGGGACTTTTAAAGCTAAGTAGTAGGTTGGTACGAAAGTAATTGTGGTCCCGGACCATGAATTTTAAATCATTATAACTAGGCTCAAATACATCTTTATTAATCAATATATATTTGATTATGTTTTGATTATCACATTTTGCCAACAAGAAATGTTTGTATATTCCTGTAGCATAAAAACTCATGCTTTAGAATTCAACAAACTCTTGGAAAGCATCTTCTGCCTCCTGCTGGTTGTAGAAATATTTTCCCTGCCGAAAGCTGTCAAGATGCTCGAAGAAGTGGTAGTTAGTTGGCAAGAGGTCAGATGAAAATAGCGGACAAGGCAAAACTTAATAACCCAGTTCATTCAACTTTTGAAGCATTGGTTGTGCAACATGCCATTGGGCAATGTCATGGAGAAGAATCGGGCCCTTTCTGTTGACCAATGCAGGCTGCAGGCATTACAGTTTTTGGTGCATCTTGTCAATTTGCTGAGCATACTTCTCAGAGGTAATGGTTTCACCAGGATTCAGAAACCTGTAGTGGATCAGTCTGGCAGCAGACTACCAGTGACCATGACCTTTTCTTGGTGCAAATTTGCTTTGGGAAATGCCTTAGAGCTTCTTCTCGGCCCAGCCACTGAGCTGGTCATCGCCGGTTGTCATATGAAATCCACTTGTTGTCGCATGTCACAGTCTGATCAAGAAATTGTTGATTGTTGTTGTGTAGAATAAGAGAAGACAGCACTTCAAAACGATGATTTTTTTTTGCAGTCAGCTCATGAGGCACTCAGTTATCGAGCTTTTTCACCTTTCCAATTTGCTTCAAATGCCGAATAACCATAGAACAGCCAACACTGTGTTCTTCAGCAATTTGCCGTGTAGTTGGAAGAAGATCAGCTTCGATGATTACTCTCAGTTGGTCATTGTCAACTTCTGATGGCCAGCCACTCCATTCCTCATCTTCAAGACTCTTGTCTCCTTTGCAAAACTTCTTGAACCAAAATTGCACTGTACATTTGTGCCAAAGGAATCAAACTTCTCATGTGGTAGCTGGTTTCTCCTAGAGCATTTTAAGAGAAAGCAAAATCATACCAAGCTGTAAGGATTCTAATTATTAAGTCAGTACAAAGGTAATTGCAGTTTTGCATTGTTGGAATTTTGCCATTTGATATTGAAATGTATTCTTAAATAAGTGTGGTTATGTTATACATCATTTTAATGCGTGTTTCTAGCCTTTTGTGTTTTGTTAATTACTTATTACTTGCTGTTTATTTTAGATTTACTTTAGACTGTAGAAGACTTCCCTGGTGGCTCAGCTGGTAAAGAATCCACCTGCAATGCAGGTGACCTGGTTTCAGTCCCTGGGTTGGGAAGAACCCCTAGAAAAGGGAATGAATACCCACTCCAGTATTCTGGCCTGGACAGTTCCATGGACTGTATATATAGTTCATGGGGTCACAAAGAGTTGGACATGACTGAGTGACTTTCACTCACTTAGACCAGTCAGGTTCTTTACCAGCTGAGCTATGAGGGAAGCCCTGAGACTATAGAAATGATATGGGCAAATTAGAGCGACTTTTTTATTCAAGTTTATTAACCATTCCTGGGCCAAATGCATTGTTGATGTTGGGAGTTGTCTCTGTTGCTTTATGACCCATTTTGAACTTAAATAAAAAAGTGTGTTCTGAGGTAATACTCAAGTGAAGGTAACGGATGTTGTCATGTCTCATAAATGTATTTTTTATGCATTTGTATCATTTTGTATTGAATTTTTTAGCCTTAGTTGGTGACAGTAAATTAGAAATTAAAAGTCTAAAATCTTTAGACATTTTTCAGCCTGACATGTCATTGATTAATGGAAATATTTAGAGTTTAGAAAGCACTAAAAAATGACAACTCTATCTAGAAAACAAGGTAAACTAGTGCATAGTTACAATTGGTGTTTAACTGATGTAATTGCAATCAATTACCCTGTCAGTATTTTTTCTTTTTTTTCTTAAGGGAACCAGATATTGTGTTTTTATTTTCTGATAATCTCATTTTATTGTTCTACTTTAAAGGGCATTTGACTTCATTTTCAGACACATACTAAGAATAGATAAGTTCTCAAATAAGCCTGAGATTTCGGGACAAGATGGTGGCACAGAAAGAGCTTGAATAAACACCAAAATCACAAGTAACTGCAAAAAAAAAAAAAGTAAAAAGATATTCTATATCTCAAGATGAAGAAGATGAAGAAGAAACCACAGCAAGAGGGTAAGAAGGGCTACTCATAATACTATCAAATTCCATACCTCCCAGGTGGGCAACCCACAAACTAGAGAAGCCCCCAGAGCATTCGACTTTGAAAGGCAAAGGGGCTTGAATCATAGCTTGAAAGAAAAGCTATGATGCACCATACAGCATTTTAAACACCAGAGACATCACTCTGTCAACAAAGGTCCATCTAATCAAAGCTATGGTTTTTCCAGTAGTCATGTATGGATGTGAGAGCTGGACCATA
>SJYV01025318.1:0-10409 GCA_006410875.1 Neotragus pygmaeus
TCTGCTGCTTTGGGGACCTTTTAAAATTTTAAACATTTTGTAACTTCTTTGAAGTGGGAGAAAGCCTGATATACCTGAGGTTAATTAAGGAAGTTCACTTATGAGAGGACCTTGGCTCAAAAGTCAATATTGCTAAAGGTGAACTTTTTGAGGTGGGGGGGTGATTGGAAAGGGAGGCGTATTATTAAAACAGCTTCACTTTTATAATTTTTAAAAAGCATTCAGTAAGATAGAATTCTGAAGTTTTTTTTTCCTTTTTCAAACAACTAGTGAAGTAAAGACCTTTCCAGAAATATTTTCAAGTTGAAATTGACATAGTAGGGGTTTAAATATAATTGTCAGCTTATGTCCCTTTGTAGTTCATGGTGAATATTCACATCATTTACATTGTAAATCTTGGCAAGAAAATATTAAGAATTTTTTTTTTTTTTTGCTTTACACTAGAGCTCTGTTTTCTCCCTTTATGATATATTTCCTGTTTGTACATCTGCAAGTTCAACTCATTTTGATTATATTCAGTTCTATTTTCTAGTATTTACTGACCACCTATCCCATATTTAGCATTGGTAGTTATATAAAAATGTATAACATCCTTCTGGCCCTTAAAGCATTTATAATCTCGTTGTCAATACAAGATTAACACACATGAAGTAATTAGAGAGTAAGGTAGGTTTGTACTGTCCTGTGAGCTCTCAACATGCATGCCATATACTCCATCCTTCCTCCTGGCTTTTCTGAACATTCAGAAAACACACACCAGCACTTATGTGCAGGAGCCTGGAGGAAGAGAAACGCATGGAAGTAGAAAACAGTTCCAGCTTTCAAGGATGGGGAAACAGGTATTTAGCTAACTATGATGCAATCTGATTAACTGTTACAATTATAGGGTAAATTAAGTAGTAATGGTATAGACATGCAAGTGACTTTTTTTCTTCCTCTATGGAATTTAACCAGATGGTTTTGGAGATATTTTTGAAAAATGGATAGTCTTTACCAGGTAGGGAAGGATGAAAAGGACATCCTGGCAGAGGAAATGTTTGAGTGTACCTGATGAGTTAAGCGTAACTCTGAGCCATCCTGTGTGGCTTGAGCATAGGGTGCTGGAGTGTGGATACAGAGATGAATAGCAGCTAAGTGACAGTAATTAGCAAGTGATGCTGTGGAGCAAAGGCTTCCCAGGTGGTGATGGTGGTAAAGAACCTGTCTGTCAAAGTAGGAGATGCAGGAGATATGGGTTCAATCCCCTGGCTCAGACCAAGCTTATTAATGTAGCACAGTGGCTAAGATCTCAGACTCTGGAGCTAGACAAGTTCTATTTGAATTTTGGCTCTGTTGTTCAATCACTAAGTTATGTCTGATTTTCTGTGACCCCATGGGCTGTAGGCTTCCCTGTCTTTCACTGTCTCCTGGAACTTGCTCAAACTCATGTCCATTGAGTTGGTGATGCTATCCAACCATTTTGTTCTCTGTTATTCCCTTCTCCTCCTGCCGTCAGTCTTTCCCAGCATCAGGGTCTTTTCCAATGAGTTGGCTCTGCATCAAGTAGCCAAATTACTGGAGCTTCAGCTTTAGCATCAGTCCTTCCAATGAATATTCAGGATTGATTTCCTTTTGGAATGACTGGTTGGATCTCCTTGCTGTCCAAGGGACTCTCAAGAGTTTTCTCCAGCACCACAATTCAAAAGCATCAGTTCTTCAGCTCTCAGCCTTCTTTATGGTCCAGCTCTCACATCTGTTTGTAACTACTGGAAAAATCACAGCTTTGACTAGACAGACCTTTGTTGGCAAAGTGATGTCTCTGCTTTGGGCACACAGTTTACATTTATGTGCCTCAAATTACTCTTTCACTTCAGACAGAGATGACCCTCTTAAACCATTGTATAGAATTGTGGGGATTATATGAGTTAGTATTTGTAAGTGCTCAATAAATGGTAGGTTTTATGTGTGACAACAGTCAGGTTAAAAGCAAAGTTTTGACTTTATACTCAGGACTCCGGGGACTGTGTGCCCCAGTGTTTGTTTAAAAAATTATTTTGGTTGGTTTATAACTAGCTGGCTCTAATCCTATTTACCTCAGTGTAGGAATTAAATCAGCCAACATAAATGTGGCAGGAGCAGACTGGCTCCTAGGTAGAGTAGGTGTCAGCGTGTTTGCCTATAACATTTGCTTAGGTGCCTCCTCCTCATGCCTGTCTGGGGAAGGTAAAAGTTTGCTTGCTTTTAGGCTGGTCCTCACGTTCTTCAGGCTCATAGGCAGCACACAACAGATGCTTAGCTGTTTAGGAAATTGTTTTCAGGAAAGTGACTAGGTGTATTAATTACAGCACTGCGTTGGTACTAGGGGGTGTAGACTAAACATGTCAGATGTGAGGTTTGCATCATTCTTTGGGAATTAAAAGTCTTTTTTTCTTTACAGAAAAGTCTGTACTGGGTTCTAAAATAGAATCTCCAGTGGCTCCGGAAGCCCTGTCTTCTAGCCAGTCGGCAGCAGGGCAGTGCCTGGAGCTTAGGTGTGACCGCTGCCTGGTGCTCCGTATTGTGCTTAGCTGTGTCAGGCTCTTTGCAGCCCCATAGACTGTAGGCCTGCAGACTCCTCTGTCCATGGAGTTTTCCAGGCAAGGATACTGGAGTGAGTTGCCATTTTCTATTCCAGGAGATCTTCCCAACTCAGGAATGGAACCTGCACCTCTTGCCAAATATTGTTTTTGTTCCATAATCAAAGACTGATTTTTGTTTTCCTGTTTCATCCATCCTTCTTATGCTTCATTCAAATTAAACTTATAACAGTTACCCAACTGAGATTTTTCTTTTTCACCTTCAGGTCTTTTGCTGTGCTGTTCTCTCTTGCTGGAATTTTCTCCCTTAGTTTCCCTGCCTAACTCCTTTGGAAGTTAGGGAAGGTTGTCTTGACCGTTTAGCACTAGAATCAGCTTCCCATCCTACATATTTCTCAGGTCCTCACCTTTGTATTTTCAGCCCCTCACATAGGACTTGTCACATAGCAGTTGATTGGATTGATTTTAATTCATTTTGGATTGAATGAGTGACAATGAATGAATCTTGGCTCCAGTCATTTCTGATGCCCCAATAATACAGCTTCATGTTAGAGAAAATTATAGAATTTTCAAGTTCAGCAGTTCCCTGGAAATCTTCTAATCAGACTCCTAAGTGAAACAAGATGACGTTGAGAACCAGAGTTTCAGTGACTCACCTGAGCTCAGTAGTGTGAGAACCAGGACTAGATCTCCCAGCTCCTGATTTCAGATGCAGTGTCTGCCCAGGTCCTAGATCAGGGCGAGCTGAGGGAGGCAGTCATGTAATTGCAGAGTTTGTTCCTGTCTTTATTTCAAAATTTGCATTCTTGTTCATTATATATACTTTTGCATTAATTTGATTTTTTAAAAATATTGCTCTAAATATTGTTTGTTTTCATTACTGAGTTTTTGGACATTCCTTTAAAATTTGTGCCCCATATGAGGACCTTTCTGACCTCACCCTAATGCCAACTCTGTTCTTTCTACTTCTGGGCCTTCATTATTGGTGTAAGAATGCAGTTTGTGTACACCTGTGGTGGATTCATGTCGATGTATGGCGGGGCCAATAGAGCATTGTAAAGTAAAATTTAAAAAAATAAATTAATTAATTAAAAAAAAAGAAGGCAGTTTCACTGTGGAAAGCACAAGAATATCAAAGGAAACACCATTTGACATGGTGGAATGAGCTGCTAATAAACATTTCATGACCTGGCTGATCTGCTTATAAGTAAATGTTATATTCACAGCATAAAAGCAAGGCTGCAAGGAAAAAATAAAAATTGAAAGATTCTCCATCTATTGAATGTCCATTTATCTGTCTCTATCTATTGAATGTCCATTTATCTGTCTCAGAACCAAGGGACAATGTAGAGATTGTCTTCATTTATAAGTTTATGTATGTGTTTGTTTATATCTGTCTATATTTCTGAGGTTTCTCAGAAGATACAAGATGGAAAAAGAAAATTATTCTACTCATCAACTTGGTGAGTCTTGGCTTATGGCACTGTTGGTCTGTTTTGAAGATTTAAGATTAGAAGGCTAAAAAATTGGCCATTTCTGTCCCCAAAATAGGAAAGGAAGGAAAAGAAACATTAATGGAAAGGAGAAAAAGAGAGAAATTTCGAGGGAGATATCTGCTAAGTACCATCTATACTACTTTCAAGTGTAGAAGGGGCTTTACATATATTATTTCAGTAATTTTGACAGCATGCTAAAATAGGTACTCATATATCCATAAGCAAACCAAGACTCAGAAAAGTGAGTTAGCATGTCCAAGCACCTAAGCTAGAGCCATATTCAAACCCAGATGTGAGTTTATAGATGACGCTCATTCCACTTCATCCTGCTTCTCCAGGGCTTGGGGTGACAGGTCCCCTTAACACCTCCTGTCTTCACTGAAGCCTGAGGTTTAGGGCTTTGCCAGTTCATATGGGTTTGCTGGATGGGAAATCAGCAGTCAGCTCCCATCCCTGCTGTTATTTCCTCCTTCTATGGTACATTTATGTTTCCCCATTCATCAATAACAACAGGAAGCAGAGATGCATACACATAGGAAATAAATACCCATCTTTGTGTGAATATCATAAATTTTTACATGACATGAAAGCACACATTTTATTTTACCTCCATTATGTCAGAGAGGGCTTTTTCTTTGGGTATTACAGCATCAAGTGTTCCAGAAGTGCTCACAGACACAGACTGATGAAAAGGTGATCATAATTACTGGAGCACATCTGTCACGATGAGGGGCAATGTATTGCACAGCTGACGGTCAAGGGTTTCTGGGGTGCATTTCTAATCGATGTTTCTGATGAGTAGCATGGAGCAGTGACCCTCACCCCCAACATTTTAAATTCAATGCAATCCCCAATCAAGTGGAATCTGATATAATTAACAAGAAATAAAATCTGGTTGAAAGTAATGCTGTTCCGTGTGAAGCTCTGTGAGCAGAGCATGTTTTATCATTATTCCCATCTCCTTGTCTGCACTAGCTATCACTTCCAGGCAAACTCACACATGCAACTAATAATCAGCCCACAGCCTTCTCTCCCAGGGGTCACAGGAACTGAAAAAAAAAAAGTAAGACCTTTTCATTCAAACTTGTATTAACTGGAAAAGAACATTATCTCTCTGGTTTTTTTTTCCCTCCCTGTAAATGTAAGGCAGTGTCTCTATGTTTAAGAGAATCTTCTGGGTTTAGTGTTTTATGTGGGCTGACTCCTAGCATGTGGAACAATTCATGGCCAGGTTGTTTTGGAACAATTAGAGTATTTTAGGAATCAAAAAACTAAACCAATTATATATGTACTGCAATGTTGTGCAAAATGTAAATGTAATGAAATACATGGTGTAAAAAGTAAAAACCAGTCGTATTTCTGCCCCAACCTCTTCCCCAGAAAACCACTGTCAGTTGTTTACTGTATGTTCCTCCATTTTTGGTCCAGTAACATTTGTATATGTTACTCTTTTTTTTTTTTTTTAAAGATGGAGTTATACTTTACATATTCTTTTATATTTACTTTTAGTTACAATTTCAAGTGAAAGCACTTTCTTTAGATTAATAGGCATTTGGTAAATATTACTGTTGCATGACTAGGATAAATGATGCTTTTCATCCTAAAATAGAGCTCAGCTGGCCTATCCTATGGTCCTTTGGCCACCTGTGTGTGCTAAGTCACTTCCGTTGTGTCCAACTCTTTACAACCCTGTGGACTATAGCCCACCAGGCTTCTCTGTCCCTGGGATTCTTCAGGCAAGAAAACTGGATTGATGCCTTCCTCTGGAGGGCATGCCCTCCTCCAGGGGATCTTTCCTGACACAGGGATCAAATCCATGTCTCTTATGTGTCTTGCATTGGCAGGTGGATTCTTTACCACTAGTACCACCTGGGAAACCTGTCTTCATATGTAATTTTTAGATACAGTCAATGAGCAAATATTGTCTGAGGTCCTTCTGGGAGCCACCAAATATGCTATGTGCTTTTCTGGAGCTCACCGTCTATCTAGCAAGAGATAAGATAATGAAGGGATTTTATTTGAACTTAATGAATGGCAGCAGCTATAAACTCTCCTTGATTCATAGAATTGCTGGAAGGGATAGTCTACTTCAATTGTTCTCAATTTTTCCAGTTGAGAATACTGAGGTCCATTGAGATTAAGGGACTCATCCAAGGTCCCACAGCTGATGACTGGAGAGGCTGGGATGACAGGTTGGTTTGTAGCCTGTTAAGTCAGTGCTTAATCCCTGACAACATCAGTTGCTGTTGTTCAGTCGCTTAGTCCTGTCCGATTCTTGCGACCCCATGGACTGTAGCACACCAGGTTTCTCTGTCCTTCACCATCTCCTGGAGCTTGGTCAAACTCATGTCTGTTGAGTTGGAGATGCCATCCAACCATTTCATCCTCTGTCACTCCCTTATCCTCCTGCCTTCAATCTTTCCTGGCATCACATTTTTTTCTAATGAGTTGGCTCTTCGCATTAGGTGGCCAAAGTGCCATCAGACGTGACTGCGAAACAACCCTCACATCTGGAAAAGGGAATGCAGGAACTCACTTCACAAACACTAGCTTGACCAGTGAATCTCTAGTAAATTGAAACTCATGCTTTATGTAAATATTGTCAGCCTCAAGCTGCTGCAGATACTGCTTCCCCATCCTCACATCCTGCCTGCCTGTCTAACCCCTGCCTAAACTCCATCTTTTCCTCTTCCATAGCCTGATCATCTCCCATTTTAGTAACACTTTGAAGTTTGGCAGCAATCTGACCATGTTGAGACGGTGCCCACATTACCTAAAGAGAGTGTTCTTCTATACACGTTTTAGCAGAGGTTTAACTTTTAGTTTTGCTTCTTGCCATCTTGAACTTTAAGGAATGAGTTCCAAAATAAGTGCATTTTACCTGCCAACTTTAATCAAGGTATGAATTCTTCCTTTTATTAACTGATGATTTTTCTCCCTGATAGGGGCATGAGTTCTCTAGTTATCCTTCACAGCTGTGGAGGCAGGGTCACGTGGTGGGTTAACAGCTTGGATTATGAAGTCAGAGGGACCTAGGTGTTAGTCCCAGCTCTGCCATTCACCAAAGTTGTGAAGTCAGGCCAATCCCTTCGTCTCTCTAAATCTCAGCTCTCTCATCTGTGAGATGGATATAATAAAAGTATGCCCTCAAAGAGATTTTGTAAAGAATAAATAAATAGCTGCTTGAACATAGAGTTTAGAACATAATAAGGACTAAGGAAATTGCAGCTACTATTTTTCATTATTTATGATATACAAGATGTGTAACTGACATAGCCTTCAGAACCACTTAGATATAAAGCTTTATTGGGTTGTCACATAACATTTTAATCTTTTTTTTTTAAGTAAGACTTAAATCAATAATCTGAAAATCTGATTCATTATGTGAGTAACTCCCTAATGTTGTCAAGTCTTTGTCAGAATATTACCTTCCGTGGAATTCTAAAGAATAGCAAGAGGTGGGAAAGTGAAGGGATTTGGTCCGTACACTGAAGCCCTACTTAAAAAAAAGTGTTAGCCCTTTTTGCATTATTCTACTTTCATGGAAATGCTTGAGGACTGATGAAAATGTATGCCTTTCCCAAACATAAAGACTACATTATTTATCACTCTTGGTTAACTGCATGTTTTAAGTCTCACTTTCCTTTGGTGTTCTGGTAGATTATCTAGATGTAGACATGTTTGAATGCTGCATAGACTCATAGAACCTGAGGTGTGCATGGTAAGAATCTAGTCACTCACTCAGTGCTTAGGTCTCCCATTTCACATCATGTGACGAGAAGCTCTCCAGCCTTTGCTTTTCAGCACCAGGGCTCCATTCCTTAACCATGTTGGTGACCATAATGGGTGTATTCAGGATAGAAGCTGATCAGATCTGAGCTGTGGTTGGCCAGGATCCTGAGAGCTGAGGCAGAGAATGTAACCTTAATGTGCATCAAACACCCAAACATACTTTCATCTCAGGATTTTGCACTTGCTGTTAGCTCAGTCTAGAATGCCTGCTTTGCAGGCTTTCTCTCTACTTCATCCACCTGCTCATATGTCACCAAATAAGCCTTTCCTGGTCGATTTGTCTAGAATATCCAGCCCATTCTTCTCTAACTCTTTGTTCTGCTTTATATCTCTTTGATAGTATTGATCACCACCTTGCTTTTTGTATGTGTTTATTTGTTTATCTGCTTTGCTTCCCTGGTGGCTTAGAGGGTAAAGCATCCGCATGCAATGCAGGAGACCCAGGTTCAATCCCTGAGTTGGGAAGATCTCCTGGAGAAGAAAATGGCAACCCCTTCCAGTACTCTTGCCTGGAAAATCCCATGGATGGAAGAACCTTGGAGGCTGCAGTCCATGGGGTCCCAAAGAGTCTGACATGACTGAGCTGTCTCATACTAGAGTGTGAGTGCCACAAGATGAGGGATTCTCTATGTTTTGTCTATTTTTATATCCCCAGGAGTGCCTGTGATACTCTATAAGTTTAATTGAAATTTATTGAATAAATGAATTAAAATATAAGGAATAATTAGCATCCTGAGAGTGGTTCTAAGAAACCAGTAGAAATCACCCAATCCAAAAGGCAGGAGAGTGATAATACCATCTAAAAATGTAAGATGGTCCCAGAAACCCACACCTGGGCAAATCTGGAAATGTTGGTGCAAAGTGAGGCCCAAGTCTAGGGGTGGTCACAGAGGATTGCTCTGAATAAGGTAAAGGCGTCAGTTTCTACCACTGACTTTCAGATATGGGGAGCACATGCTGCTGAGCTTACTTCTGCAGAGAAAATAACAGTTCACTGCAGACAACTTGAAACATTAAACAGATTGAGCCAAATTCTGCCTCCCTTTAGCTGCATGGGGCCAGATGGCCAGGCTAAGGGGTAGAGCTCATGTGGAAGAAGATGAAATTAAATGATGCCCAAGAAATCCAGCTTTATTTTACATAGAAGGTGATTTGTGTAATGCTCCAACAAAATGAGCAAGCTGGACCACACATCGTATACTTATCAGGAAAATGAGTTTGGAAAACTGCAAACATTTAGCGTGTGTACCTTCTTACCTCTATATGTGACCCACTATTGAACAAATGTACATTTGTGTAGGAAGTCTTGTTATCTTCGGATCTTTAAATGTGAAGTTACTTCTGACTAGTGGATTTGGTTCTGAGTGCAGCACTCACAAATGTTCTCTGTGGTTTGTTTCATTTGTGTGGTCTGGGGTACAGAAGCCAGAGGCAGCTCCATGAAGGACAGGATTGCCCCAAATTTGTCTTGGAGTTCTCCTGGAGAAGCTGTAAATGGTGTGTCAGCCTTGCCTGAACACTCCAACCCAGGTCTTGATCTCGGTGGATTTCCTTAGAGAACCGTTGTTGGATTTTTTTTTTTATAATTCTTTTGCTTTGAGCAGAAGTTTTCACTCACTTAAATATCAACTATATAGAATAAACTTACCAAAACTAATCGAAAGGAAATGCAACATCCTTGGAAAGTTTAACTCTGTAAAAGAGAATGGGCTGCAGTCACTCTTACATCATGTTATTCTGTATGAGTCATCATCACAAGTCAGTCTTGAGGCAAGTAATAAAAACCTAAAGTCTGTACCTTTATACATGGAGAAAATAGAATTTATAGGAAAAAAAAAAACTGAAAGAGGAGAAATCTAAATATTCAGAACTGAGTGAACTGACTGCCTAGTGTTAACAAGAAGGATGGAGTCACTGGAGAATAAATCAGAATTTATCACATCACTGGTACCTTTTCTAACAGGGCATCTAGCAGAGAAAATTTCCCAGTTTTTCACCAAGAGGGGATCTTTCCCTTTTCTTCCTCTCAGATCTTGCCTTTGCAATAAATCTCTGTTCCTCTGCTTTTTCCTTGAATGCAAGATTCTTTGTTGTTAGTGGATCCAAGAGGACAATTCATGAGACCAGGGCTTATGTTTCCTATTGTTTTCCCACCAAGCATTTTGAGCTACCCCAATTACTTTCTGTCCAGGCATTTTTTCTGGCCTATCACATCCTTCAATAACAACAACAAAAAATATCTACTCACCAAGTTTTTCTGAGTGCCAAAGAATTGATGCTTTTGAACTGTGGTGCTGGAGAAGATTCCTGAGAGTCCCTTGGACAGCAAGGAGATTAAACCAGTCAATCGTAAAAGAAATCAACTCTGAATATTCATTGGAAGGACTGATGAAGTTCCAATACTTTGGCCACCTGGTGTGAAGAGTTGATGCATTGGAAAAGATCCTGATGCTGGGAAAGATTGAGGGCAGGAAAAGAAGGGGATGGCAGAGGATGAGATGGTTGAATGACATCATTGACTCAGTGGACATGAGTTTGAGCAAACTCCAGGTGATAGTGAAGGACA